>PVHP010029374.1:0-22436 GCA_004024765.1 Zapus hudsonius
CTCTGGGATTAGAACTCCTGGTGTCTCTGAGGTCTCAGGCTCTCATGCTTACACAGGAAGCGTTTGTAACCACTGGCTCCAGCCCCAGTTTCTGTTTAAAACATCAATTTTAAATGTACCAGAAAAAGATTACTCACATCTAAACACAATTTCTCATTCTTGTACTCAAAACTTTTAACTCTTTCCAAATTTCAGTTAAAATAAAGCCTTTTCAACTCCAAACAGGAGCCCCAAAATGTCTCTGATCCCTTCCATGACAACTTCCATGAATACACAGGCCGAGGTGGAAAGAGTGGTCTTAACTAATTAGAAGGAAACGGTTTTGGTTTAGTAAACAAGTCACCTTTTGTGTGTATGAGATATCCACAGAAATTATTTTCCTACTTCGCTTTTTTTGTATTGAATGTTTCAACTCAACCCAATTAATCTACTAGGCTATTTATAGTGACCACCTTATACATCAAGTAATCATTCAATACTTCCTATTTTGTTTAAATATTAACTTTATGATGCTGAAATCCAAGGTTTCATTTATAATTATGGATATAGATACTAGTCATTCCTTCGATCAAAACATATGCTAGCCTTTGTGAAATGGACATTTTTTAACCCACTTCAGAAGAATTCTCCACTTTTTATAGGCAGTTCTCAACTTTGATTTTGACACTCACTCCCCTCCTCCCCATCAGTACCCAGCCTTCATGCTCATGACACAGTTGAGAGTTCACCCTGAATTTTCCACAGCAGAGAAGAGTGTGCAGGTCATGTCAATAATCAACATACAGTACAAGTCCATTACTGAAAACTTTATTCAGGGCTTTTGTTTCTCATTTGTTAATCTGAATTGAAGCTCCTAGAAAAATTCACACCAATTTTCAACCTTCTACAAGGCTAACTGGCTCATTAGAACTGCAAGAATTGTAGAGAGATGGAGCCAGATCCAAATTATCTCTGGCTCTCTTAACACCTAAAGAGTCATTTTTGGCCTTTTTTATATGTGACCTAACATCCTCAATTCTTTTTGAATTCACGAGCATATCCCTAGCTTCCACCAAAGTTAAAAACTTTAACCAAAGTTAAAAACATGACCAGATGGTACCTAAGGCCTAGAGCTAAGAGTCCCCCATCTTGTTGGTACAGCCTGTCTACCTGATGTGGATTCCAGTGGATTAAAAAAAAAAATCTCTCAAGATTTTATTTGTTCTGTCATTATAAACATTTTTGAAATGGTTACCATGTTGAAACATAGCACTTGGGGTAACCAAACTCTGTTCTCAGGCTGTGCTCACTCTGATTTGGCTCAAGGATAAAATATCTTGTATTCTCTTGGAGGTGGAAAGTATTTTTTCTTAAATCAACTTTAGGTAAAGTTTATTCTTTAAGGACAGTGAAGCCAGAGTTAAATCAAGTACTGGTAGACAAGAAATATCATCAGCAGAGAAACAGCAGAAAATAAAGCCACATAGCTTTGGTAAGTACACATTCAGCCCCATACTTGGGATTGAATTTGGTTTATTTGAATTGAATTTCAGTTATATCAGCTGACATTAAAATGTGCCAGTTTTCTTCTCTGGACTTTCATAAGTTAGCTCAAATTAACTTTCTCAAGTCCCAGGGAATCTATTTAAACATGTATACAGACTGCACATTCACAGAAGTTAGCTCAAATTAACTTTTTCAAGTCCCGAGGAATCCATTTAAACATGTATACAGACTACACACATTCACAAATGGAATTTAAATTTTATTTCTTAGCTTTATACATTCTCTCCCCCACAGTACTTTTCTATTTAACCTGGAGGCATCACATATCAAGTCTTACCTTCTCCCTTGCATTATCAATGTGTTGCTCTCTGTTAGGCTATGTTGAAGTGAAAATAATATCTTTTGAAGCATTCCGTTATTTTTTTTTAGAATTCAGTTCTTTGCAAAGTATGCAGTATTCAATCTTGAATGAGATGTTTTCTTGAGCTTCAGATTTTATAATTAATAATTATTATATTATAAAATTGCTCTAGAACAGAACTACTTCAGCTACATACATACCAAAAATTGTATTCAGTATTTAAACAATAGAACACTTGTAATGTACAAAGCACTGAACTAAAAATGTGGTAGACGCATTACATATTTTATTGAAAATACCTATGGTACCCCACATTGACTGGCTGAGGCCTTCAAGGCCCCATAGTGAATGCTATAATCCCACTGAGGAGGATCTCAGAGAAATAAGAGCAGGGATAATGGGATAAAAGAGTATATAACCTCTTATAATGTATGCATAAAACAAAAATTCTTAAAGTATTTAGAGTAATTATATTTTTTTTCAGTTGGAAGGACAAATATAAAGTTACTTTTTTTTCTTTATTGTTCATAATGAGTTACATTGTTTAGTGGGCCAACCATGGGTTGTTATCCCCAATTCCCCGTTGCCCCCCTTCCCCATCCCCAGTCAGCTGGATATCCTCCTCCATGGGCCTTCTGGATCAGTCTTTGTGGTAGGGGACCATGGATAGCTCCTTCTTCAGCCGGGCTCTCATGTCTCAAGTGTGTAGTTACTGAGGGTTGCCAAGTCTCTGCTATTCTCCCCCACCACGGCTCTCACAATCTTTCCGCCCCCTCTTCCACTCAGTTCCCTGAGTCGTGGTGGGCGAGTATTGAGGCTGCTTTACTGTTGTGAGCTTAGGGGTTTTTGTGTCGAGATTTATTGGTTTCTGTCACACTGGCTTATCTTTTGTTGATTGAATTGCTATGGCTGTGGGTCCCTTGTACATCCAATCATTGTCTGTGGGGTTCCATATGGATCCTCCTCCGTATGACTGTGGTGACTCATCTCATGCCAGGATCTCAGTTTTCTGCCTGCAGTCGGTTGGTAGGGTTATATGGGCCACAGCTCCCTCGCTGTATCCTGAAAAATACAAACACAATCTCCATCGGAGAATGTGGTCAGTATCCAAGTAATTATATTTTTTCTCAGAAAAAAATCAATAGAGGGCCAGATTCATAACATATATTACCCAGCTAATCTGTCTCTTACATATTCAGTAATACATCTGTTGTAGTCAACTTCTACTTGCTGCACAGAGTCCAACCCAAAGCAGCTGATGGGAGGAAAGGGTTTATTTTGGTTTACAGATTTGAAGGGAGACTCCATCATGGCAGGGAAAACGATGGCATGAGCAGAGGGGTGAACATCACCTCTGTCTCAGCACAGCAGACAGAGGCAGGAAGGTGTGCCAACCTAACACTGGCAAGAATAAGCAGGTTGTAACGCCCATAAGCCTGCCCCTACAACACACTGCCAACTAGGTTCTAATTCCAAAGCTGCCATCAGCTGGGGATCAACAATATAGTTTTAAGTTTATGGGGAACACCTGAGTCAAACCACTACAACATCTAATACAATACCAGAATAAAAGTAGATATGAAAAATGTAGAATTAGAAAAGTCCCCTTCTAATTAATAATATATTATGTAAGGAAATATGTTTCTTACTTTCCTGCTTTCTTTAAAGGATCACTGAATTTTACATATAAGTAATTAAAAAAATCTCTTTAGGGAGGGAAAGGCTCTACAGAAAGCCAAAATATTCAAGTGAAATTGTCATTTTATACATGTAATTATTTTTCAAAGACATTGAGCTTAGTAGTTGAAGGGCTCAACATATTTAAATAGTAATATTTTCTTTTTTTATCATGTTCCATTGAATTTTATACCAATATAATATTTCTCTAACCACTAGAGATTTTTAAAAATTCATTAAACTTCTCATTTCTCTCTCATCATAAATACTCATGTAAATATCTGTCAGCAGTTCTGAGTTTGTCATAAAAAAAATAGTTGCCTCAGGGGTAACTTCATTCCTTGAAATCTATACAAAGAAAGCTGGGGAAATACTGCTATTGTTACTGTCTTGTGCTGTTCAAGCTTTTGCAACAAATACATCATGAACTGGATGGCTTCTGAAAAACAAACATTTATTTCTCACAAATATAGAGGCTATGAAATTCACGATCAGGGTGTTGGCAAGACAGTATGTCCTGAGCCTCTGTCCTCATGAAAAGCCATTTGCTCACCAAACCTCACATGACGAAAGGGTAAAGGGTATCTCATCAGCCTCTTTAATTAAATTCAAATTAACATTCATAATTATTCACATACATTTCATTTTTTTGGTAAAAAGCTACACATTTAAAAAAAATCTGACCTTTTGTTATATCTGTGGTCTTTCTATGTCATTTCTTGAGAAGTACCTATTCATGCATTTTGGTCATTTTTTTTAAAGTTAGGTTGTTTTCTTTCAAATGAGTTACTTAATTATTATATATTTTGAATATTGACCTGTGATCAGGCATATATTTTACAAACATCATTCCTGTTTCACTGGTTTACATTGTGTTGATTGTTCTCTTTGTTATGAGGACTTTTAATTTTATGGAACACATTTGTACAGTTTGCTTATATTTTCTTGTGTTTTTTTGTCCATATACTTGGAAATCTATGCCCAACACCTGCTATCATGTTTACTTCCAGTGTGTTTTTTTTTCCAGTGACTTTTCAAGTTTTGGTCTTGTGTGTGAGTTTATCATCCATTTTGAGTCTTTTTTTTATATGGTTGCCAAGTATAGTCTTATAGCTGTCATAAATGAGGTCACCGATTTCTGTTTTGGATATGTTATTTCAGTGTATAGAAATGTAAGTTTTTGTGAAAATGGAGCTTGGGATTGGATTGAACCAGGTGCTTTACACATGCGTGCCAGTGTTCTTTTGCAGAGCTATATCCCCTTCCTTGTGACTAGTATTTGGATGCTGACATTATATCCTGTATCTGCATGACAAGAAAGACAAGGCGATTGATTATTTTTCAAGGATATGATCTTCCTTAATTCCAAACATGTTTTTATATGTAAGAAAGGACATCAGTTCTCAGAAAATAAACAGATATAACCTAACTTATATGTGCTAGAAAGCATTGTGACCTAAAATATGAAATATAAGAAGGCATATCTAGAAAGCAGAGACAAAAATGCTCTACTTTCAATGCCTTTAGGGAATGTGATTATTAGCGTATCACTATGTATTTGCTTGCTTCAAAGTACATGCGTACAGGAAAATTTCCATAGAAAAAAATTCCAAGACAAAGCAGTATGCTTTCTATTGGTAACACGGAAAAAATAGACTAATAATTTTTAAACAAGCAAGTGGTTTTGGGATAACAGTCTGGTCTTGGAGATAAGGCAGAAGAAATTAAATATCAGAAAAAAGGGAAGAACACAAATCCAAAACCAATCTGCATAATCTAGAAGAGATGCCAGCAATATTATATTATTTATGTCATTGGCAGGAATAAGAAATAGTTTGGATTCTACAAAATACACATAAAATATCTGAATCAGTGACTGAAATTTCTAGGATTAGTTGAAAATTTAATAGGATCAAAATCATGCTCTTAAAAAGCCTTTAAATGGAAATTTTGTGTGAGTAATAAAGATAATAAGCATGCCAAAGAGACAAAATTAAATCTCTAATATAGATAAACAAAAGGTAAAATTCATATTGTGGGAAATAAAGTCCCTGGTGTAAAAGTCAAAGTTAATATATCTGAAAGGTCACATTGACTGTGGGAAAGAGGGGAGAAAAATATTTCAAAAAATGAAAATAACTAAAATATAATTGAAACTAAGAATGAATGTATTCAAATTGGAATTTTATTCCATTCAGGAAAAAAATCAAAGAAGATACACTTGGAAAATATCGGGAACATTTTTTGAATGGAGAATCAGATAAAATATTTTAAGTAAGAACTCAAAAATGATCTTTAACCCTATCTATACAGTGAAATGGACAGAGTTCCTTGTTGAAGGTCTGGAAGCTTCTTTTGTAGTTGCTATGTTTCCCAGAGCCTTTGTTATCAGTGTTTTGGTGATGATGTTTGCCCATATTAAATCAGCCTTTCTGGAATTTACAGGCACTCTTTGGCAGGCATAGACTTTCACCATTAATTGCGGCCCATGATTGTAAATGGACCAGTTGGTCATGACCCTGAGCAGTTTGCATTGAGGTTCTCTGAACATTAGGCTGGTGTCTCTGCTCTGAAATTTTGAGGAGCTATTACTGACATCCAGTAATCCAGAGGATCCATTGTCCCTTGTCTACAGTCAGTCTGAACTTCTGGAAGAGTTTGCATGTTGACTTTGATTCAGCCCAGCCCCAGCATATCACTGGTCAGAAGATGACACTCTCCAATTTCAGAAGTTGGACCAGGTTCCTAGGAAAGGCCCTGAGGTGAAGCAGATTTGCATGATGGATGAACTGGTATGCATTGTAGAAATTAATGGTTAAGATTTACCTAAATCAGTGGGTAGGATATACGGGTAGACTTGTATAGTTTCAATGGCTATTTTTCTTTGTAGCATTTAATCAATGGAAGGTTTCCCACCTTAACCATTAAGAACACTGATACATTGAACTTTTACAACCTTTAAAAAATATTTATGGACAAAATACATACCTGTGTTTAGCACTAATCTGATTTTTTATTGTCCATAATGAGTTACATTATTTAATGGGCAATGGGTTGTTCTCCCCAGTTCCCCAACTCCCCTCTTCCCCATCCCCAATCAGCTGGATATCCTCCTCCGTGGGCCATCTGAATCAGTCCTTGGGGTAGGGAACCATGGATAGCCTAGGAGTCAGCCCGGTTCTGCCAGTCCTAGTGTGTTGTTACTGAGGGCAGCCATGTCTCTGGATATTCTCCCTCATCACAGCTCTCACAGTCTTTCAACCTCCTCTTCCGCTCAGTTCCCTGGGTCAAGGTGGGTTAGTATTAAAGCTCCTTTATTGTTGAGAACTTAGGGGTCTCTGTACTTCTGTTTTAGGTTGTGTAGAAAATCATTGGTGTCTGTCTCACTGGATTATTGCTGTGTTGACTGATTGGCTGTGACTATGGGTCACTTGTTCATCCCATCATTCTCTGCGGGGTTCCATATGGATCCTCCATGGTATGTCTGGGGTGGCTCATCTTTTGCCAGGATGTCAGGTATCAGCCTGTGGTTTATTGGTGGTGTTGGATGAGCCACAATTCTCCTGCTGCATTCTGAAAGATACAAATAGAATCTCCATCGGAGAGTGAGATTGGTATAGGTTAACTGAGATACACATTTCTGAATTAGCTAGATTTTATTTTTAGTAGTCTCTCCAATCGCTCACATAGTGTATCTCTCATTGGGGGGCCCAAGAGTCTGGCTCCCAGTGCATATTGACCTAAGTCCTCAGTGCCAGTCAAGGGCTCCCCCTCACTAAGTGGATTATTTGACCCAATTTAAAAGCTGTTGATTGCCTCCCCCAGGCCTTGGCTCCTCCATTGCATAAATTCTCCTTTCCTGGTTAGCTGTTCTTTCCCAGTAGGAAGTGTGGTCAGCCTACTCATGGCAGCAGACTGTTTCATGCCAGTGGTCTCTGTTGCTCCAGCTGTCATTGACCAGCTTCCCCTGGCAGCTTATGCAGTGTCTTCCAGCTCTGCACTAACTACCATCTTGGGGTTGGTTACCATTCTGGACCTGGAAGGGTCTCTCGATGCTGATAGATGATTTTCTGTAGTTTCTTCAGCAACAGATTCCTGCCTCATTCCTGAGGAGGGCATTCAATAGCTTTGACAGAATCCTGTCTTGTCAGTGACCTGTCCTCATGGGTCACTTTGGTCAACAGCTCAATGAGGAAAGGAGCCGATGACTGGGACCAGAAGTTGCCAGACTGATCAATTTTTCACAGGCTTAGACTCTCTCCAATACAATTCATGGCCCCTCCTGCCAGATGACGCCCACTACTAGCTCAATAGGTTACAGTATGCTCATGAGGATTTTATGATTTTGAACCCATGTTGGTTTAGCTTCATGCTTAAGTCATTCCCCTCCCCCCATCGCCTACCCCTCATTCATAACCTCTCACTTCTTTCTACTGGTCTGCATAGTGGTTAGCCTGGTTAAGGACCCCATATGTGGGGAATATGCGGTGTTTGACTGTTTTTTTGAGAGATTGTTTAGTAAGATCTGCTCCAAGTCAGACCATTTTTCTATAAATTTCTGTATGTTATTTTACCTTTCAGCTGAATAGAATACCATCGTGTAAATATACCATAGATTTGTTATTCATTCCTCCATGGAAGGGCATTTTGGTTAATTCCAATTCTTGGCTATTATGAATTGAGCTGCTATAAACTTAGTTGCACAAATGTCTCTCTCCTGAGAAGTGACATCTTGTGGGTAGATGCCTAGTAGGGATAGCTGGGTCCATTGCTAGTTCTATGTCCATTCTGTTGAGGGGTCTCCACAGTAGCACTAATCTGATTTTTAAATGAGTTTTTCTTATGCTTTCCTCCTGAATGGGCATCAGGCAGTCTGGGACTATAATTAATTTCATCACAATTGACATGAAATGATTCTGTGAGTTTCTGTTTTCCATTTCCTTCATCAACCTGGACCCATTACTTCTCTCTATTAGAAACATTGTACTTTATACTGCTCCTTCAATAAGAGACACACACACAGACATAGTGGCAGTGATAATGCTGGTAGACAACATTCTACAGGAAGCTGGCATCAGTTTTAAATATGAGATAAAGGGGTGAATATGGAACTTAGGAAGGAAATTCTAAGGAAATTATATAAGAAGCAATAGGATATTGAAATGAGAATGGATCAAAGCATAATTGATCACTATACTATGCCAAAAAAAAGTCCACAAACTTGTGGCCTGTCCTCTGTTAAATAGAAGATGGCAAGGGGGGAAAGTTTTAATTTAGAATTTTAAAACTGGAAACTACTAACTATAATGTTTCTAACAATTTTATCTAATTTTAAAAGAGTAACTTTTTTATTTGCAAGCCGTGAAAGACAGGAGAGAGAGAGAGAGAGAGAGAGACAGAGAGACAGAGAGACAGAGAGACAGAGAGACCAGGGTCTCCAGGCTCTGCAAACGAACTCCAGATGCACATGCCACTCTGTGCATATGGCTTTATGTGGGTACCAGAGATTGAACCAGGACTATTTCAAGGCCCCTCTACCACTCCAGTACCACGGATCCACATTACCCTTCACTCAACTGCCTTGTATGATTGAAACAGTGTCGAAGTCCGAGAGCTTCCTGAAATATAGCCACATCTTGGAAGCCAACATCAACCACCAGACCCACCTGGAGATTTCTCTGCCTGGTTTAACTATTTCTCAATTTTTATCTACTTTGATCACTATGACATGACTTTGCAGAACTTTGCAAATACTATTTCCCCAATCTTACAAGAAGACGGAATATGCTGAGAACTGATGACTATATAGAGCCAAAGAGAAAGCTGATCTTCCTTCAGGATATCAATTAAGAAATCTATTTATGACTACTGAGCCTGATGTCTGAGTACACTATTATACACCTGGGAAGATGTGTGAAACATTAATGACCCAGCACCAGTGAACAAAATGACACCCCTCTTGTGCCACTTCATCCATATGTCCAATAAATGAGAATCAGATGACTTCTGAAAAAGTTTGTGCAAGATGAGAACCCCAAAATCTAGCACAGAAGAGTTATATCTCCAGGAAGCAGAGGCTAGGAGATGGTAATAATGAGAATTAAACCTTAATCTAAATTTATCATATCCACAGTGATTGCATGCATGTTGAGACTACTTTTATTTCACCTTTAATTTTGCTGGATGTTGTGTAGCAGATTCCCTCCAAATTGAAGAGAGAAAGGAGGCTCTTAGGATTCAGGATGTTATCTAGACACAAGCATCGCTTCCTAGGATGGCGATGGGGGTCAGTGTAGGAAGGAAAATTCCAGAGACTCAGGAAGTCAACAAGCATGGGAAAGGGTGGCAAGACTCCACCCTAAAGCTATATAAGGGGAAACAAACTGTTTGGGGCTGGAGACCCTCTCATGGAGCTGCCTGCAGGTGGTTCAATGTGCTCCAGACTCTCCAGTAAAGCAGTCAGAGAGACTCTCCAATGGAACTGCCTGCAGGTGGAAGTGGTGCAGTAAGCTGAGACCTGAACTGTGCTCCAGAGATGCAGCTTCTGTGAGTCATCACCGATGCCGAGGTGGGCTTTCTGGTGAGTCATCTGCCTTGGAGTTGAAGCAGCCATGGGGAGGTCATTATCTAGGTTGGGAGGAGACTTCTCTTGGTGTGGTTGCATTTGAGTTATCTATATCTGCATGGTGTTATCTATTGCTCTTATAAGTAATCCCTCACCCTAGTCTGTAAGTAACTCCAATAAACTCTTTGGTTCACCTAACTGCTTTGTTGTAATCTTCCTTTGGTCGGTCATTTGTGCCTTGTCTAGGGGAGAAAATATGTGTTCACTTCTGCCCAGGAAAAGTCATTCCCACAACACTGGAACTATAATTTTCTGTAACATAGAAGATATTTAACTTGTACCATTCCTTGTCATAGAGATATTTGTAACACAATACCTGACAAAGCAACTTAAGGAGCAAGGGTTGATTTTGGCTTACAGTGTGAGAGGATACACTCTATCATGGTGGGGAAGGCGTGGTGATAGAAATATCAATCAGCTCTCATATTCCGTCCACAGTCACAATGCAGAGAGAGAGAGAGAGAGAGAGAGAGAGAGAGAGAGAGAGAGAGAGAGAGAGAGAGAGAGAGAGAGAGAGAGGAATGTTCGAGCTCAGCTAGCGTTCTCTAACTATGCAGTCCATGATTCCGGCCCATAAAATGGTGCCACCCAATTTAGGGTGACAGTACTTCAACTAACTTAAACAAACAAAAAAAAAATCCTTCAAACATGCCCAGAGATTCATTTCCATGGCTATTTTAAATCCTAACAAGTTGTCAACTGTGATTAACCATCACAAGTCCATCTCTTGTCAACTTCACACTGAAGTATATTTCTTTTAAGCCATAACTTTCACCCCTTGTCCCCAGAGGTTCATGGCCATCAAAATGCATTATGTCCAACTTCACAAGTCTATAGTCTTTAACAGTTCAAACTCCATTCAAAAGTTTGAGTCTTTTTTAGACATCTCTTCAGTGTGAACTCTTATAATATCAAAAACAAACTAAATACTTATACAATATTTCAGAGTAAACTTCTAATTCAAGAGAAAATTGGAAGCACAGCAAGATAAGTGTTGACCAGTGAAAATCAAAACCCAGAAAGGCAAACTGCCTTTAGCAACTACATGCCTAGCATCTAAAAGAGATGATAGAATTCTCATCTGGGATCCAGAGGACTGGAGTAGTCCTACTTGGCTGTAGCACTCATAACCTCTCTCTTGCAACAGCTCTACTCTATACTTGAAGCTTTCCTTGAAAGAAATTCTTTGGCTCTGGCATCTTTAACCACCTGGGGTCTCCATTGCAATT
Organism: Zapus hudsonius; assembly: GCA_004024765.1. NCBI lineage: Eukaryota > Metazoa > Chordata > Mammalia > Rodentia > Dipodidae > Zapus > Zapus hudsonius. The sequence goes on from PVHP010029374.1 coordinate 11,378, forward strand.
TAGGATTTACTTTAATACACCATGGCCTCTCAGGGCTTCCTTTCAGAGATTCTTATTCTGGCACGCACTGTCTATCCTCAGTGGCTCTCTGGACATGTGAAAGGATACTTGATGGCCCCTTTAATCGTGACTTCCTCATTCCTCCCAAACCAGTACCAAGTGGATAATGCTATCAGTTTCTCTTGGCAGCTCGTGATGCAGCCTGAACCCTTTGGGTCAGCTTAGTGGTCTATATATCTTCCATACTGGCTATGAGGAAATACATTCCATACAGTGGTGGTTAGCAGTTAATCCTATCATTTTCATATGTCACTTTGGGTGTCTGGCTTTATGTGGGTGCTTGGGAATTGACTATGTCCATCAGACATTACAAACAACTACTATTAGCCACATATCCATCTTTCTACCCCCTTAGAGTTAAGATATTTTCAAAAGAAACTAATGTTCATAGTTTTGTATGAGGGATAACCAGAAAATATCAGGGAGAGGAGAGGAATGTGGTCATAGTAAAGTTATATATACTCATAAGCATGATTTATTGTTATTTTAACATTCCTAATGGAAAATATCTATATAAAAGAAATATTGTGTATGCCCACCACCTTCACAGCAAAAGCTGTAAATTTTGCTAGATTTCTTAATTCTCAGCTGTCAAGAGACTTTAATCAGATGCAATTTAGGGGTTCCTTTTCCTTCACATGCCTCTTAATTTCCTCTGTCTTTTTATCTTTTCTTGGCTTGATCAAGTGAAAAAACTGGAAAGTTTAGCTTTGAGCTTCATAATTTTATTAAAATTTGCATGTTACTCTGGAAGGGCTTTTCTTTAATTAATAAAGGGTTTATTTTTCTTGAAATATTTTATGGAAATTTGAGAACATTTGAAAAAGAAGAAATAAAAGTAAATGAGATGTTTTAGTTTATTTCCCTTTGTAATGGAACATGTACTAGCTGAAAGAGGACATTCAGAGAACTTTCATTGATATGCCTACTTTTAAGTCTCTGTTTCTTTTGGAAATCAGGAAAATTAACTTTATGAAGGAAATTGGTTTTACTCTCTCCAAGAATTCTCTTTAAGCTTTATAGAAGTATAATTCAATTATTTGTACACATTGAAATGAAAGACACAAAAGCATTTAATCTTTTAAAATTCCATTGTCTTTGGCTATGAATCAACTAATGTAAAAAATGTCTCAATGAGTCAAGTTGTGAACTATGGGTAGAGGAATGATAGAAAATAAATATGAAGATTTGGAATCTGTCCCAAGCTTGTTACTGTTAGCCACAGGCACTTTTCCCCTGTCAGGAAACTTGGCACACAATCTTTGTGAAATGTCTTTATAAAAATCAAGTGATATGTGCTATATTACTATGTTTTAAAGTGTCAAGTAAGCTATAAAATTCATTGTAGATAACATACATTCTTTTAGCAAATTTAAAATATGTTTCTGCCTTTGTCTAAAGAGACCACATTTCAAAAAACATATTTTTAACTAATATGATATGTCTTCTGTCTTCAAATCTGTAAATATATAGCAGGAAAGAAATGCAGTAAATAACGCTAGTCATTGAAATCATATCATGCTAATCTTTTTACTCATACTGAAAGTCCACTTATAAAAATGGGTCCTTTTTATACTACTGCTGTAAGCCAAAATATTTTTAAATGAATATATATCCTTTAAGTATGTTCCATTAAGATCATTATGGACAATAAATACATATTAAAAAAATAAAATGCAGAAATAAAAACAACAAAAAAGATAACTAATCAAAGTAAGTGTTAACTGTAAAAAAAATAAGCATAAAAGATCTTAAGAATAAAGACGGGCTTAGATTTACCAAATAGAAAATTACTTAAAGGAAGGGATGTGAGTAGTAGAAGTCTGGAGAGGACTGGAAAGCTGGACATGTTTTGGTGCATGTACAGATTTAGCAATGGGAGGATCACTTCAGGACTACACAGCGATGAGAAGCAGCCTAAGGTTGGTTTGTTTTCAATGGAGATCAGAATGATATATGAGGGAAAAGACACTTGGAAGAGGAAGCAGGGACTGAGAATGATAGAAACTATCAAATTTAAGAGTTGCATTTAGAGGAAGTAATGAATAGATTGCTAATCTGACATATCTTCTGTCTTCATTTAGATATATAGCAGGAAAGAAATGCAGTAATTATCCCTAGTCATTGAAATCTCAAAGCTCTGGAGGGTTCTTGTTTTCATGTTACATCAGAGGTAGCCTCAAACTCTATTATCATATGCAGATGTTTGAAATAATTTCTAACATATTTTTGGTGCTGAGACCAATAGGTGCTCAACAGAGACAAAATTGATGGTTTGAAAAATGCAGCTGCACCTCCTGGAAAGGTTAAGCTTCTTGAAGCAATTTTGAATGGGATGATTTCCCTGATATCTGTTTAGCAGGTTTACTATCAGCATATGTGGAAAACTACCAATTTGTATATTAATTTTGCATTCTGCCACTTTCCTGAAAGTGTTTATTAAATTTAAGATTTTCCTGGAAGACAATTTATGGGCCATTATGTATAGAATTATATTACTTGCAAATAAGAATACTTTCACTTCTTCCTTTCATATTTGATTACTCCCCCCTTTTTTGTTTTCTCAAGTGTTGTTGCTCTAGCTGGGACTTCATGAACCGAATCAAACATGAAAGTGAAAGTGGAATCCTTTGTATTTGTCCTGATTTTAATGTATATATAAACTTTATTATATTAAGTTGTGATTGTTTCTGAGCTCTCCAGGGACATGGAGGAAATTTAAATTTCCTCAAAGTTACTTTGAAAATGAAGTTACTTAGATTTTAGGCATGCTGATATATCTTATCTCCATCAGTAGAGATGATTGTGTGATATTGGTCTTTAAATCCATTTCTATGATTTCTTACATTTATTGATCAGTATTTTGATCATTCCTTCATCTGTGAAATGAAGTCAACAAGTTCATAGTGAATGATCTTGATGTTCTTCTGTATTTGTATTATTTTAAAATTAATATCTTTATTATGAATAAGTAAAGACATTTAGCAAATCTTGTGAAGGTGTCCCTGTTTCCCTCCGCTCTGGCTCTTACCCACTGGGGTCCTTCCTTGGGTGTGCATACTGGATCTGTCCATAGGTTAGGGGGTTATAAACTGCACCAGAAGTAGCAAGTTTTTTTCTTTTTTTCTTCTCCCTTTATGCATGGTTCCTGAGAGTGGTGATGTCTCTGGATATTCTCCCCCATCATGGCTCTTACATTCTTTCTGCCCCCTCTTCTGCTCAGTTCCCTGAGTCATGGTGGGTGAGTTTTAAGTCTGCCTTATTGTTGAGATCTTAAATATCTCTGGACTTCTACTTTGGGTTGTGCTGGGTATAGTTGACATCTGTCTCCATTGGCCTTTCATGGTTTATTAGACTTGCTGTGGTGATTGGTCTCCTGTTTGTTTCATCACTTTCTTGTAGGTTTCATTTGGGCCTTGTGTGAAGGCTAGGTGTGGTAGGCCAGGATGTCAGCCATCATCCAATGTAGTCTTGTTGGTGGAATTAGGTTGTTCTTGGCTCTCTCATTGCCTTCTGAAAATTTCAAATAGAATCTCCTTCAGGCAGTGAGATCAAAATGGGTTAAATGAGACAACGTTGCTTCTTTGGCTAGCTTCTAATGGGCATAGCCTCTCTGTAGCTTTCTGGTAGAAGGAATTTCCCCTTGGAGCCCGATCTTGGTCCCCACTGGATTTTTCCATGGATCCCAATTCCAGTTGACAGTTCCTTGTCACTGAACTGATCTCTTAGCTAATCAGTAAGCCATTGATTTCCCTCTTAGGTTTAGCGACACTATTGCACAGATGAGCATTTCTTGACGTGTGTCTCTTTCATATAGACGTGTGTTCAGCATTCTTGTGACAACTGTCTATATTGTATATCAGTGGTCTCTGCTTTCTCCAAATATCATTGACCAATTTCCCCTGGCAGCTCATGCAACACCTTCCAGTGCTACGCATGCTACCAACTGGGAGCTGGTTACCATTCTGTCTCTAGCAGGATCTCTTGGTGTTGTTTGATGACATGTGATTTCTTCAGCAATAGGGTCTTATGCCTGGAGCAGCTATTCAAGAGCTTTGACAGAAGTATGTCACGTTTTGGGGACCTGTTGGTGTCTTTGATGAACAGCTCAATGTGGGAAGTTACCAATAACTGGGACAGGAAGATGCAGGCCTGAGCAATTATTCCTGAGGTTAGGCTTCCTCCCATTCTATTCCATGCCCTTTGTATCAAGTGGTACACACACTTTCCTCAGGAGTCCCCACCCTCCCATTCTCCCCCCACCCCAATTCTTTCCATCCCCTTTCACAGTCTCTCTGTTCATTGACAGATTTTCTTAATGTTCAGGCTTAACCTGGTTAGGAACCACATATGAGGGAGAATATGTGGTGCTTGGCTCTCTGCTCATGTGTGAGGTCACTAAGAATGATCTGCTCCAAGTCCATCCATTTTTTTCTTTAAAATTAATGATGTCATTTTTTTCTTTCAGCTGCATAGAATTTCATTGATATGTACCACAACTTTGACATCCATTCGTCCAGTGATGGGTATTTGGGTTGATTCAAATTGTTTGCTTTTATGAATTGAACTGCTATAAACATGGTTGAGCAAATGTCTCTGTGCTTCTGTGAGGAAACTTGGGGATAGATGCCCAGTAGAGGGATTTCTGGGTCCTCCGGTAGCTCTATATCCATTTTGTTCAGGAGCCTCCACACTGCCTTCTGAAGTGGTTGTACAAGTTTGCATTCCTACCAGCAGTGAATGAGGGTCCCCTTTTCCCCACATCCTGGCTAACATCTATTGTTAGTAGATTTTTTTAATGATTGCCATTCTGACTGGAGTAAGGTGGAATCTCATTGTTGTTTTTATTTGCATTTCTCTGATGATTAATGACATTGAACATTTTCTCAAATGGGAGTTGGCTATTTGTCTTTCTTGCTCTGTGTATTCCCTGTTGTGTTTTATTTCCCATTTTTTGAGAGGGCTGTTTGATAATTTTTTATTTAATTTTTTGAGTTCTTTGTATATTCTAAATATTAGACCTCTTTGCATGTTGTAGCTGGCAAAGATTAACTCCCATTTTTATGGTGGCCTACTGGCTTTGAGTATGGTATGCCTGTCTGTACAGAAGCTTTTTAGCTTGATGAAATCCCATTGGCTAAGTGATTGTTGCACTTCCCGGGCTATCAGAAGTTTGTTTGGGAAGTTTTTCCCTATTCCTATCTGGCAGAGAGTTCCCCCAATTTTTTCTTCCACTGTTTTCAGAGTTTCAGGTCTTATGTTGAGTTCTTTGATCAATTAAAGTTGACTTTTGTGCATGGTGAGAGGAGAGGGTCTAGTTTCATTATCTTGAAAATATTTATCCAATTTGTCCAGCAGCATTTGTTAAAGATGCTATCTTTACACCAGTTAACATTGTTAACATCTTTGTAAAATATGAAGTAACTATAGTTGCTCAAGCTTAGGGCAGGGTCTTCAATTCTGTTCCATGGTTCTGTCTATTTTTGTGCCAGTATCATGCTATTTTTGTTACTCTGGCTTTGTATTATACCTCTAGGTATGGTATGGTATGGTGATACTGACTGACATGCTTCTTTTACTAAGGATGGTTTTGGATATCTGAGGCATTTGGCCATTACAGATAAATTTTGAGATTATTTTTTTTATGTCTGCCAAGAATTTTTTATTTCAATTGATGTGATAGGTTTATTTAGGAGATTTATCTGCTTTGGGTTTTCAAGCACTTTCCTAAGAATGTTTGATCATATGTTTATCAGGGTCATTAGATAAGTTTTTTTTATGAGGATTTGTTATTAGGATAATATTGGCCTTGTTAAAAAAAGCTTGATAATGTTCCTTCTTATTTTATAGGATGTTTTAGGAAGCATTGATGCTATTTCTTCTTTGACATTCTTGTAAAATTCAGTCATTAATTAATCTGGTCTTGCATGTGTTATAAAGGTAGTATTTCTTATTACTCTTTCAATCTTGGTTGTTGTTGAAATGACAAAATTATTTATCTCCTCCTTGTTTAATTTTTGTAGGTCCTTTGTACAAAGAAATCAATCCATTTTTTCATAGACTTGCCATTGTACTAGAATATCTTCTGCTATGATTTTATTGAAAGTATGAATTGTGCTTTCAGCATTACATATTCTATATCTATACTTTGTAGATTTGGCATTTTGATCGTTCTGTACAAATCTTATTTTCTTCTTATATGTCTTCATTTTCTTTGTTCTTAATCTTCTAGTTCACCTTCCTTGGACTTAATGAACTTTATTTCCAGTCGTTCAGCTTGATTTTTTTTTCAGTACTTCTATATCTTCATTGTATTTATCTTTTATGTCCTGTATTTACTTCCTTGTTTTTATCTTAATTATAATTTTTATGTTCTCTTGTAATTCATTTAGAACTTATTGTCTTATTTGATGAAGTTGAGCACATGTATACTCATTCTTTTATTTCTTTTGTCTGAGATTTTGCCTAATGCATTTTTAAAAAAATATTTTATTTATTCACTTTCAAGGGGAGAGAGAGAGAGAGAGAGAGAGAGAGAGAGAGAGAGAGAGAGAGAGAGAGAGAGAGAGAGAGAGAGAGAGAGAGAGAGAGAGAGCACCAGGGCCACATCTTGAGAGTCTGGCTCAGGTGAGTCCTGGGGAATTGAACCCGGGGCCTTAGGCACTGGAGGTAAGTGTCTCAACCGCTGAGCCATCTCTCCAGCCCTTTTTTTAAAAAATATTTTATTTATTCACTTTCAAGGGGAGAGAGAGAAAGAGAGAGAGAGAGAGGCCTAATGCATTCTTCCTGTAGGTAATTGCTGTAGAATTAGTAATATTTGGAGGAGTTATGCTGCTTTGTTTTTTTTTAAATGATTATTTATTTATTTGCAAGCAGAGAGAGACAGAGAAGAGGTTGACAAGGGGAGATTGAGAGAGAGAGACAGAGAAAGAGCAAGAAAGAGAGTGAGAGAAAGAAAGAGAAAGAAAGAGTGAATGGGAATATCAGGGCCTCTAGCCAGTGAAAACAAATTCCATATGCATGTGCAACTCTGCACATCTGGCTCTAAGTGGGTACTGGGAATGGCACACAGGTTGATAGGCATTGCAGGCAAGTGCTTTAACTACTGAGCCATCCTTTCTTCCCCTGGTTTGGTTTTTAATCCTTGTATTTGCATCTACAATTGCACATCTGAGCTTGTGTAATTACTTGAATTTTTTAAAATTAGTATTATACATTTATTGGAAATTTCTGAAATATTCAAGTGAGACTAGGTTATAGCAGGGTTGAGGTGTTGTTTTCTTTTGCTAGATGTAGAGTTTATCCCAATATTTAAACACTTTGCCCATGTGTTTGGGTGCTATAATAAAGCCCTACTATGCACATGACTGTGGAATTTTGCCTAAAAAAAAACTAGCATTTACTATAAAAGGGTAGGGCAACTATTAGAGTACAATAATGGTTAATGGAACTGTTTAACCTAGAACCCTTGTCATTTTAGGAACTAAAGGAACTTATAGTACTGTGTGTACTCAGGTGTTGGTTATGATGGTATGAGGGGAAAGAATAGGGAGCAGAGTAAGATTACTGATTACTGTTGGGTTGACAGGGAAAGAAGAGGGGAGGGAAAATTAATTATCTCCTTTCTTATTTCCTTTCTATTGAAGACTCTGGCCTTATCTATGTTTAACAGATTGTGATGGTTAAGTTTATTTGTCAATTTGACCAACGTGATAATCCATAATTATTTTGGGCAGGTTGCCTGCAGGAAGGATTGACAAAATCCTTTTGGGATTTTGGAGAAGACTTGTGATGGTTAAATTTGTCAGCTTGATCTAATCCATAGTGATCTTGGGCAGATCTCTGAGTTTGCCTGCAGGAAGGATTGACAAAATCATTTTGGGATTTTGGAGAAGGGAGGAGTTCCCTTCTCCAGAGTGAGCCCTTTCCCCCAGTGGGTGGGCCTTTCAAGGGGACTAAATATAAGGAAGCTTAGGGGGAAGGAGATGCTCTTCCTTCCTCCCCTGGCTGCTGGTGTTTGTTCTTGACTTGCGCTGGCATCCTGCTCTCAAACCCTTCCTGGACATCGGAACCCAGTTTCCTCGGCCTCACATTGTGGACTGAAGAGCAGCCCCTCCCCAGGAAGCCATCAGGCCTTCTGGGCTGGATTGGGACTGCTGAGGCCTCCAGCCACGTGGATTGAACAACTCCAGGTTCTTCACCTGTGGGCCTGCATTCCGCTATTGTTGGACTGTCAGCCACCACTCCCCAGGGAGCCATCAGGCCTTCTAGGCTGGATTGGGACAACTGAGGCATCCATCCATGTGGAGTGAACAGCTGCTGATTTCTTCACCTGTGGGCCTACAGACTGCTATTGTTGGACTGTCGTAAGCTACCCTGATGAATTCCCTTTTATTACAATCTATTCTATCAACTCTGGTTCCTCTAGAGAACCTTGACTAATATACAGATTTATGTATTTATAAAATTATTTTAGTCATATTCACCTTGTATTCCTCTAAATTTCCTCCCTACATACTCCTTCATCTGTCCCATTCCTAACTGTCCCATTCCTAAGTGGAAAAAAGGGGACCTAGGAAAGAGTGAAAAGGAAGCATGGTGGGTGAGAATATGATCATGGTATATTATCAATATGTATGAATGTTGTGAATAAAAGTTTAAAAATTAATAATAAAATAAAGACCAAGTATATATATGTATATATATGTATATATGTATATATATATATATATATATATATATATATATATATATATATATCCCTGGGAAGGTTGAGCATGGAGTCCCATGACACCTGCATGGTTTCCCATGAGTGATTCCCAGAGAATCTGGGCTGTTGTACAGCCAGCTCAGCAGGAGATATTTGAAAATGTCATCTCATTACTGTTCTGTATTAGTGCCAAGGAAAGAGTGTTTTTTTTTTTTCTGGCATCTCTCTTCCCTCTGCCACTGCCATATGCAATTATTGTCTTTTATCCTTTTTCTTTTTTTCCTAGAAAATGCCTGCTGCTGAGAGTACAGTGGTGATTTTCTGTGGTACTCTGTCTTTTGCTTGATTCTTCCCATTGGGAGGAGAGAACTTCCAAACAGGGTGGTCCCTCCTCCCTTCAGGATGATCTTTTCCCCTGTATTTTTAAAAATTTCTTATTTTACTTTGCAATGAAAACTACAGACTTCCATGGGCTGCAGAGGTCGTTCAGTGGTTAAAGGTGCTAACTTGCAAGGCATTATGGGTTGGGTTTGGTCCCCAATTCCCATATACAGCCAGATGCAAAAGAGGGAAAAGCCCTGGCATAACCATTCCTTCTCTCTCTGCTTGTAAATAAATAAAAAACATGCAAACAAATAAATAAATACCTAGATATTTCTTTGCTGCCACCCATCTCTTCCTGTAAGTCTATTCCCTGGATATACTAGTGGACCATGCTGATGTGTTATTTTCTATCTTTAGATACTTTTTTTTTACAGAAAAGGTTCAAATCAGTGTATAGCACAATAAACACAAATATACATCCCACTCTGTGCATCACAAGTATTATTGCTTTGGCTTTTGTCAACCATTTGAATCATGTCAGCTGCAGAATTGTCTATTTGGATGTAAGAAAATCAAAGTTAATAACTTACACACAGCCAAGCTGGTAAGTGACTGAGCAACAATTAGAACTCAAGCATTGTCTCCAGACTTTTGGCCATTACTGCTGTGCTTGCTCAGCTTTATTGAACAGGTCATGGAGTTAGGGGCTTCTTCAAAAACAGAGGATGAGGTGATTTTACCTCAGAGACCCTCAACTTGGGTTTCAAACTTAACAAAACTTTTTTTTTTGAAGCAACAAATTTTTATCTTACAATTTTTTTAGTCAAACAATTCTTTTATTAGCAACTTATGTAGATTTTTTTAAAAAAATATTATCAATAGGGCTGGAGAGATGGCTCAGCAGTTGAGGCACTTGATTCCAGTGCCTAAGGCTCTTAGTTCAATTCCCCAGTACCCACATAAGCCAGACCCACAAGGTGGTGGCCCTGGTCCTCTCTCTCTCTATATCTCTTTCTCTATCTCTATCTATCTCACTTTCTCTTTCTCTGTATCTCTCTGCTTGAAAATGAATAAATAAAATATATTTTTTTAAAAAATCATTATTATCCATAATTAGATACATTGTATGAGCAAATCTTTTGATGGTACACCCATTTCCTTCCTTGTACCCAACCCACTGGGGATCCTCTTCTGTGGGCATATTGGATCAGTCCATTGGGTAGGGGGTTATGAATTGTTACAGACGTAGCCATTGGGCAATGTCTCTTATTGGTAATGTTTACTGTGGAAGCAGTATGTAGTCAGTTTTAACTTACCTACAGAGTGGATCAGGAACCACTACTTATTTGATTTAAATAAAGATTGTTTCTCACTATTTTTAGCCTTTTCACATAAAAAAGTCCTTCGGGACCATGCTAGGAATATCATGGTTTGAAGAGTCTTTTCCACATTAATAAACTTCCTTTGTAAAAATCCTTATGTGTTTTCAGTGATTTGCATAAAGATGATTGCATTGTTTCTGCTTTTGCTTCTCTTAAAAAGCTATGTAAAATATGACAATTAAAGTGTAACAATTAAATTAGTTGCATATAATTTAGTACCTAGAAATGCCAAAGATGCTGTTTATATATATATATATATATATATATATATATATATATATATATATATATATATATATATATATATATATATATATGAATATTGGATGGCAGTATGACTGACCACATATATGTATCATTATTTAGAATAAACAATATTATATTATGTAATTCTACTTCCATGCAATGAAATGAAATATAGATGATGACACTCATCCAAACACCAAGCTAGATTATGATTAGACTGTGCAAGTACAAAAGTGTGAGACATGGTTTTTCATATTTGCTCTTATAATTGAATTTTAAGAATGAAATATGTATTATTTTAGAAATTTAAAATGAAAATAGATTTTGAAAAAGTTTT
>PVHP010029375.1:0-22433 GCA_004024765.1 Zapus hudsonius
ATAATTTTCAATATAAAATATTAATTCTTAGCTATGGGATATAACGAAAACTTTGTACGGCCCAAAGCATTACAAATAAATTCTCTTATTATTTATTTATTTTTGCAGTGTCAGAGACCTATTTCATGGCCTCAGGCATGCTAAACAAGTTACCCAACATCACCAAATTACTTCTTCAACCCTTTATTACATTATAAGGGATAGCGAAAACCTTTGTCCTTTGTAGAGATTGCCAGTTTAGAACAATATATTTTGTTATCAATCTTTTTTATTTCATTTTATATCTTGGGAGCCAAAATCTTACTATGTAATACAGTTGACCTTGAACTCATAATCCTTATGCCTCATCCTCATGAGTGTTGGGATTATATGCATGTGCCATCACAACCAATTTATTTTTTGCTGTTACTAGAAAAAAATGATACATACTTATTATATGTAACATGATGTTTTGAAATATTTATAGATGAGTAAATTAAGTTAAGGTAAATAACATACATGATCTCACATATTATTTCTTCATAAATATATCTCTAATGTATGGGCCAAGTTTGTAAAACTGTGAAATATGGGGTGGGGATATAACTCAGTTTGTCCAACATCCACAAAGCCCTGGATTCAATCTCTAGCACCATATTAATTGTGCATGGGGTGCTAATCTATGATCCCTGCATGTGGGGAGTTAGGATGATCAGAAGTTTAAAGTCAAACCCTTTCTACATACCAAGTTCAAGGCCAGTCTGGGATACCTGAGAACCTGTTTCAAAACAAAACATCATGAAATAAGCAAAACCCTATGAAATAAAAAAATATATCCGTTCTCTCTATTCCCATCTAGTGCATGGACATGCTACATACTTCTTGTAAAATAGCCAGACTTACATGTCAGCCTAAAGAAATTTCTGGCCAGGCGTGGTGGCATATGTCTTTAGTCCCAGCACTTGGGAGGCAGAGGTAGGAGGATCACAGTGAGTTCAAGGCCACCCTGAGACTACATAGTGAATTCCAGGTCAGCCTGGGCTAGAGTGAGACCCTACCTTGAAAAAACAAAAAACAAAAAAAGAAATTTCTGCTCCTTACATGGCAAGTAATTGATCATCTCCATTAGCTTTACTTAGATATTATGAAAAATGAAAGAAAAGGATAAATTAGTCCTGTTTTCCATCACTATATTCACACCTGCATGCAACTTCATGACTGGGTTTATTCCCATGAATACAACCAGTTGCCAGTTAAGTACATTGGAAATACTGAAAACTCTTGATTTTTGGAGATCTGTGATCATATGTGTACACATTTACTAACACACTTGACACTACAAGTTTTTGTCCTCAGCTTTAGGTCTTCCTGATTGAATAGGCAACACACAGGAGTAGCTTAAGAGATCAAGCATGGCTGGGGAATATCTGGGGATAGAATTTGAAAATCCCTATTACAGTAAGACTGTTGTTGGGGAACAGGATTAAGTGAAGAAAGAAGTCTTTACAAGGAAAACTACCAAGAAGGCATTGCCAGCGTATCTTTAGAAACCCAGAGAAATTCTGTGTTCTGAGCCATCGTTTGAGTGGGTCTTTTCATGTCTGGTGGTATCTGAACCTTGGAAGCATCAAGACTAAGTCATATTTGTGAAAGTCCCCCCCCTCAACCCGCACAGCTATAAAATATGGAAGGATGCAGAAGGAAAGAGGAATGGAAGGGGAAAACTTGAGGAAGATGGTAAGATGGAAAGAAAGACAAAGAAGGAAGGAAGAGAAAGAGAACAACAGAAGAAGCACCAGGTGGTCCCTGAAAGGGTTATAGAGACTGACAAGCCAGGCTTTTCTCTTCACACTATTTATAATAACTCATTTAATCCTTTACAATATATCACAGGGGAGAAAGCTAAGGTGCTAAGGGACTCATTTTCCCAGTTACTCAGCTAGAAAACCATGGCACTTGGATTCGTGGATTTGAATTCAGATAGTTTTGTCCACTTTGAGCCACTGAAGATGCCACTCTCTTCAGCAGAACATACACTAAAAATGGAACGATAGAAGATTAGCATGGCCTCTGCCTAAGGATGACACACAAATTTGTGAAGCAGTCAATATTTTTACAAAACCTTCATCACAGAACTGAAACCACTCTTTCTGAAGCTTTTTAGTGTAATTGGAGAACAGGGATTGCTTCCAAACTCCTTCTATGAAGCTAGCATGGCCCTAATACCAAAACCAGACGGAGATACAAGAAGAAAGGAAAACTATAGACCTATATCCCTCATGAACTTGGATGCAAAAATCCTGAACAAAATCCTCACAAACCAAATCCTGCAACACATCAAAGGTATTATCCACCTTGTTCAGGTAGGCTTCATCCCAGGGATGCAGGGATGGTTCAATATATGGAAATCAGTTACTGTAATACATCACATTAATAAACTTAACCACCAAAACCACATGGTCATTTCAGTTGATGCAGAGGCCTTCGACAAAATTCAATATAACTTCACGATCAAAACTCTGGAGAGACTTGGCATAGAGGGCTTATATCTCAACATGATAAAGGTCATATACAAAACTCCTATAGCCCAAATTATACTCAATGGGGAAGACTCAAGGAGTTTCCACTAAAATCAGGAACAAGAGAGGGTTGCCCACTCTCACCACTGCTCTTCAACATAGTGTTTGAAGTTCTAGCACAAGCAGTAAGTAAGACAGGAGAAAGACATAAAAAAGGATATAAATTGGAGAGGAAGAAGTGAAACTATCCTTTTTTGTAGATAACATGATCCTATACATAACAGACCTGGAGGACAGTACCATTAAACTCCTGGAGGTGATAAATTCCTTCAGCAAAGCGGCAGGATACAAAATTAAAACACAGAAATAAGTAGCTTTCTTGTATGCAAATGGCATGCATACAGAAAAAGAAACCGGTGAGACTATTCCATTATCAATAGCCTCAAAAAAAATTGAATACCTTGGAATAACACTAACCAAGGATGTGAAAAACTTGTATAATGAAAACATAAAAAATGCTCAAGAAGGAATTTGAGGATGACGTGAAAAGATGGAAAGATCTTCCATGCTCCTGGATTGGTAGAATTAATATTGTGAAAATGGCAATTCTTTCTAAAGCAATATACAGATTCAATGCAATGCCAATAAAAATCCCAGCTTCGTTCTTTGCAGACATAGAAAAAATAATCAAAATTTATTTGTAATGTCAAAAAACTCTGATAGCCAAAACTATCCTTATTTTAAAAAAAGCTCCTCAGGAAGTTTCACCATACCTGATCTAAAGATATACTATAAAGCCATCATAACAAAAATAACATGGTACTGGCATAAAACAGACAGACAGACCAATGGAACAGAACTGAAGACCCTGCTCTTAGCTTGAGTAACTATAGTTACTTGATTTTTGACAAAGGTACCAATGAAACATCACTGCCAAAAAGACAGCATCTTCAACAAATGGTGCAGGACAAATTGGATAAATACATGTAAAAAAAATGAAGCTAGACTCAATCCCCTTACCATGCACAAAAATCAACTCCAAATGGATCAAGCACCTCAACATAAGACTTGAAACTCTGAAAATCCTGGAAGAAAAAATAGGAGGAATTCTTCGTGAGATAGGAGTAAGGAGATACTTCCTGAATATACCCCCCAGTAGCCCAGGAAGTGCAACAATCACTTAACCAATGGGATCTCATCAAGCTAAAAAGCTTCTCTACAGACAAACACACCATACACGCCAACAGACCACCATCAGACTGGTAGAAAATCTTTGCCAGCTATACTACAGACAGAGGTCTAATATCTAGAACTTACAAAGTACTCAAAAAATTAAGTATTGATAAAAATCAAACAGCCCTCTCACAAAATGGGGCACTGAACTCAACAGGGAATTCACAGAGGAGGAAACACAAATGGCCTATTCTCATTTAAGAAAATGTTCATCACCCTTAATCATCAGGGAAATGCAAATCAAAACAACAATGAGATTCCACCTTACTCCAGTCAGAATGGCAAGCAATAAAAAAAATCTACCAACAATAGATGTTGGCGAAGAGGGGGAAGGAAGCCTTATTTACTGCTGGTGAGATTGCAAACTTGTACAACCACTATGGAAAGCACTGTGGAGGCTCCTGAATAGGATGGATATAGATCTACCAATGGACCCAGCTATCCCTCTACTGGGCATCTACCCTCAAGATTTCACACCCCAGCGCAGAGACATTTGCTCAACCATGTTTATAGCATCTCAATTCATAATAGCTAAGAATTGGAATCAACCCAAATGCCCATCACTGGATGAATGGATATCAAAGTTGTGGTGCATTTACACTATGGAATTCTATTCAGCTGAAAGGAAAAATGACAATGTAATTTAAAGAAAATTGGACAGACTTAGAGCAGATCATACTTAGTGAACTTACACAAAAACAGAGACAAACATCACATATTCTCTCTCATCTGTGGATCCAACCAGGTTAAGCTTGAATAGTAAGCAAACCTGACAGGTGAATTGAGAGTCTGACAAAGGGAATGGAAGGAATTGGGGTGGGGGAAATGGGAAGGTTGGGGGAGATATACACTAATCTAAATCAACAATGAATTGATACCATAAAATCTTTACTTTTGTACAGAAAGCTCTTGAGGAATCTGGGGGGATCGTCTGGTAAGGAGGTCCCTGAAGAGGGTGGGAGGAAGCCTAAGCCCAAGACAAATGGATCTGGCCTGTAACTCCCTGTCCCAGAAATGGGTTACTTCCTACACTGAGCTTTAATCAAAGAGACCCATGAAGTCCCCAAAACAAGACAGGCTTGTGTCAAAGCTCTTGAATACCCACCCCAGACTAAAGATAAGACCCTATTGCTGAAGATACCACAGACCCTATTGGATCCAGAATGGTATCCAGCTCCCAGATAGTAGCCTGTGTAGGGCCGGAAGGCATTACATGAAGTTGCCAGGGGAAATTGGCCAACTATATTCCAAGAAATCAGGAGACATTGATATATAACAGATGTCATGAGAATGCTATATGGCAGGGATCAATAAGCTAAGAAGTGCCCATCTGGGCAACAGTGGCGCTAAACCTAGATGGGTTATCAGTGGCTTGCTGATTGGCTAAGAGATCTATTCAGTGGCAAGGAACCTTTAGCTGGAACTGAGATCCAAGGCAAATTGTTATGGAAACCAAGAACTCGGGCTCCAAGGGGAAGCCCCCACTAATCAGGTGTCTACAGAGAGACTACATCCATCAGAAACTTGACAAGTTTACAATGTTTGTGTCATTTAACCTATACTGATCTCACTCTCTGTTGGAGATTCTGTTTGTATTTTTCAGAAGGCAGCGAGAACCGAGAACCATGGACAACCCAACTCCACCAACAGGACCTGAGATGGTGGCTGACTCCCAGTCAGGAGATGAACCACTCCTAACTCATCATCTAGGGCCCAAACGAAACCTTTAAGGATATGTCAAGATAAGCAAGAGAGCTACCCCCACAGCAAGTCAGATAACCTATGAAAGGGTAATGGAGCCAGACACTGAGGATACCCAACACAGTCCAAAGCAAAAATCCAGAGACTCTTAAGATCTCAACAGTAAAGTAGGCTTAAAACTCACCTACCATGGCTTTGGGAACTTTGCGGAAGAGGGGGCGGAAAGATTATAAGACCCATGGTCGGGGAGAATATGCAGAGACATTACTCCCCTTAACAACTACAACAACAACAACAACAACAACAACAACAACACACACACACACACACACACACAAAGAAAAAACTAGATACTGCTTGTATAATCCATAACCCCATATCCAACGGAACATTCCAGCAATCCCACTGTGGAGGCCCTCAGTGGATTGGGGTCAGGGAGGAACTGTCTCAGAAGCCCCAGAACACAGCAGTGAACAAGAGACCTTGTCTCAAATGAGGTGGAAAGTTAGAACTGGCCTGAATGTTATCCTCTGACCTCCACATGTCCAGTGTGATGATTATGTATCCATACTCATACACATCATCAAATAACTAAACATTTAAATAAACAGTGAAGGGCTGGAGAGATGGCTCAGCGGATAAGGCACTTGCCTCCTGTGCCTAAGGTCCTGGGTTCAATTTCCCAGGACCCACATAAGCCAGACCCACAAGGTGGTGGCCCTGGTGTTCTCTCTCTCTCTCTCTCTCTCTCTCTCTCTCTCTCTCTCTCTGCTCGAAAAATAAATAAATAAAATATTAAAAAAAATAAACAGTGAAAATCCAACATACAACACACCATGGTGCTAGAGACAGATAACCATAATCCCAGAAGTTAGGGCTTTGACAAACATATAATGTAGGAAGGATAACTTTGATAGGAAGGATAATAAAATATGGAAAATACATGGGAAGAACCACACAGAAAATATGGATGAGTCTAATTACGTGGCTGTCTAAATACAAGTGACGCAGATCAGCTAGAATGTGTGATGTTCTACCAGACACCTTGCAGGTTGCAATGCATGTTCCAATTAACCTTCATTTTCTACTATGCATCATATGAAGAATTCTGGAAAGGAATTCTGCACCTGGACTTTTATGCTGCTGACCAACCTTGAACTCCAACTGCTAAATGGGGCTCAATGCATTGGCAAGTCCTTTTACCAGCATTCAAGTTAATGGTTAAGAGTTGGCATTTAAAATGTGCTATAATTTCCATTCAGTACTTTAGTTAATAATACATCACTTCATGGTGTCTGGAGAATATGTCAAAACAAGTAATAGCAAACTAGACCAATGCATTTTGGGAGGTGTTTTGAACAAAAAAAAATCTGGCTCTTCATATCCAATAGCCAAGCAGCAGTAACTTCAATAGGAAAGATATACAATTGGAATGCTGAGCCTCGTAGATGGTGTTAGGTCTCTGCTTCCATTCACAATCCTGTTCTATAGCTGGAAAGGCTATGGAGCTTTCTGATTGGAGACTGCAGTAGCATCAGGTATTTCTCAGTATTCAGAATGAGCCATTTGTTTCTCTAAAAGCACGACCTCACACCTTAGATTTCAGCCTATTGAAATCAAGGTCAACTGGAAACAAACCTGATCCATTCTCCTTTCTGCACTGGCAGACTAGCTAAAACCATTGGCGGAGGGAGGGAGGAGGGAGGGAGGGAGGGAGGGAACAGCTGAAAATACAAAGTCAGTCTGGAGTCTGACAAATCTGCCTTTTCAACCCAGAATATGTTGGCTTTTGGCTTGTGCTGTTTGATCCTACATAACTGTGTCCACTCCTGCTAAATACTGTAAGGTTTTACCAAGAGACGAATTTTTTTATTTCTCACTGGAAAAGTTCCATGTCCTAAAACTATCCATGAACTTGTAAATAAGAGCATTTTTTTTCTCGCAGAAAATATTCCTCTGTTCTTTACACAGATGCTAAGTAAATATTGCTCAACTTTTACTTTCTTCATTCTTCATAGGGCTGATTAGCTTAAAAAAGAGATTTGTTGAGATAACATTTTAATAAAATTACAAAAATATATTAAAGGGAAGCTATTTTTAAAGATACCCAAGCTATTTCAATTTTCCCCTGTCAACATTAAATGTGAAAATTTAAATTTTTTAAACCAAACAGTTAAATTTAAAAGAAACAATTCTTTCACGTTTTTTAATGCCTGGACATTTTAGAAATAAAATGCAAAGCAAAATCAAATGAAACACAAGCAAGAGAGTTAAGAAGCCTTGACTTCTGTGAAGAAACAATGGAGTCATTCCTTCACCTTGAATTAACACCAGGTGATTGATAGCAGGGACCCAGTTACAGGTGCAAATCCCAGAGAACTAAGACTGCTCTTGCAGTCTGTGCAAAAGCTTCAAGCATTTACTGATGATCCCTAATACCTTTTAGCCCAGTTATGTCCCCAGAGCCAGCTATGGATGGCTTTGTGAATCTTAGCACATTCTAGAAACATTTAACAGCACCTTTCTTGTGTTCTAAACTGAAGAGGTTATCAAATAAACACACACTCTATAAACATCAACCATAGAGCTGTTGGGAACTATGGAAAATCCCACTGTGAATTAAGGGAACCAACCTGTAGAACAGAAGGGAGATGAGAGCCAATAAGCAAACAGTGAGGGGTCGAGAATGTGCAGACTGGGCATTGGGGCAGGAAGGAAGAGCAAGTAAAAAGGCAATGGGGAAGAAAGAAAGTGAAACAAAAAATCATTTGAAACACTATAATTAAACCTAATTCTTTATATGTTAATAAAACAATAAATAACAACAAAAATACCTAAACACTCAAGGGGTGCTTTGAACACAGTGAGGTGGAATAATGCTCTAATGAGAGGTTAAACATAAAGCCCCTGCTTAGAACATCACTTAGTTTCTGTTCTTTCTCTTTAGTCTACACCCCAATCACCTTAAGCTGGTGGCAGGTGACTCTCAGCATTGACCTATGTATACCTGGAAATGCTTCAGTTGCTCAGATCCTATGATTTTTTTTTTGTGTGTGTGCATGCATGCATGTGTGCATGTTTATGTGTGTCTTGGTGTGCTTGCACATGTATAAGTGTGCATGTGGATGCCAAAATACAATCTTCAGTGTCATTCTCTGGAACGATGTTCACCTCCTTTGAGACAGGGTCTGTCATTAGTCTGGAATTCACCAAGTAGGCTATACCAGCTGGCCAGCGAGCCTCAGGGATCAACTGGTTTTTTGGCCATCACTGGGATTACAGGCATGAACCATCATACATGACATTTTCACTTGAATACTGAGAATTGAACTTGGTCCTCATGTTTGTGAAACAATCTTATCTGACTAAGCTATCTCCCCAGCCCCTATGATTCCTTTTGCTTCAAGATGCTGCAATGAGATCAAACCATGTAGATATATATTTATAGTACCTTCGAAGATGAGACTAACCATGCAACATAAAGCATAAATCAATTTGTTAAATAGAAAAACCTGCAGGTAGCGCTTCATTGAACCCTCTCATCCTTTGGATGATTTTTCTAACATTTTTATGTGTTCAAGACTTCTCCAGGGCAGAGCTAGAGCTCAATTGGTAAAATGCTTGTCCAGGTTCAATCCCCAGCACCAGGCATGATGGCACATGCCTGGAAATCCAGAAGGAGGATCAGAAGTTCAAAGCCATGCTTGGCCATATAGCCAGTTTGAGGTCATTCTGGAATACATGACACCCTGTCTCAGAAATAAAACAAAACAAAGCAAAACAACAAACCTGATATTACTCACTATTCAAGTCACTGACCTTTCCGCACTTCCCTCCCTACAACCTGTCCTCATTCTGACTCAGTGAACTGGACAAGAGCCAGGGATATGAATGTTTAGTCTGGACCCGTCACAGGAATCAGCATATTGAAGTTCTCTCAGGTGATTTTCATGGTCATGGGTGTGGGTGATGGGTGATAATTCAGTAAGACTGAAGCAAGGATTAAGCCTGGCTTCAGGTCTTTCTCAAGCTGACTTGCAGGGGCTTTAGGGAAATTTCAGGTCAATCTCTTTGGAATGCTCCAGATTAAAGATAAATCCTGAATTTGTTTGATCCAGCCATAGGCTGAGGGAGCCAAAATGAACTACAGCAGACTATGGATTACCTGGTTATATTTGAATTTCTAAAATATTTCTTTTCTACAATGATGGCTTGAATTTCTACAATGATGGCAAGAATTTCCAGAGGTGAAAATTTCCAGGTGGTATCAGTGATGGAAAAACCACAGTAACAATCAGGGGTGGAAAGCCTACTGTATGTGGAGCTGGCATTCTTGGGGAGAGTGGGGCACTTAGTGGGGGAGGAATAACAAGGAAATTGATCAGACTCTGCTATAAAAGTACCAACTGCAGTTACACAGGGGAGTTCCCATGTGTACCCTCTTCACTTGCTGGTCAGAAGCTATTCTCTACCTAATCCGAATTTATCATTCCTCAGTTCACTTTCCCCCATTCTGTCCTTAGTTCAGAGTGAAAATAGCTGGTGTTCTCCACTGGAAAATAAGCCAAGCAGAGAAAACCCTCGTACATCCATGGGAAATGTTAACCCATCAGCTTTTTCATGAGAGCCTCACGTGCTGTGAGCACTATTTTAGGTCTCATGTGAACATTCTTGTTTTTCAACAAGAGGAAGATCTGGGGCTCAAGGTCACATCTCTGCTCTGGGCTAGCCTGCATGCAGTGGTAAGATGGAGGTAAAGCTGAGCACAAAGTCCCAGGCCACCTGCTTGCATTCCTATGGCTCAGCAGGGTCACCGCAGCCTCTGCCACCTCTGGACCCTGCACTTCCTTTTCCAGCCAGATGATCCTTCCAAAATGTGACTCTCCACTGACTTCCTGCTGGAGCAACTGTACATGGCTCCCCATTGCCTTCATACAAAGTTAAAATTATATTGAATTCCAAAAAAAATAACAACAGTATGACTTTTCATACAAAAGAAATATTTATCTCTCTAAAAGCTCTTCTCTCTCATTTTGTAAATTTTATCTCATTGTAGCAGTTTTATAATTAGTTTTGAAACCCTTGTATCTGCCACTTGGATGGGAATTTCTTGAGGTCAGAGAGTTATTTTTCTTATTCTTTTTAATATCTTCCACTAGCATATGGTGTGGAGTGGTTGTTTACCCAATGTGTGTAGAATATATATATATATACAGATAGAATGTGTGTATAATATGTATATATATACATATATATAGATAGATGATAGATATGTCACATATACTATGCACATATTCATATCAAACCTGTGTAGTATGCATTGTGTGGATGCATGTTCATTTGTGTGTTGGTGCATGTGTACTTAGGGAGGCCAGGAGATAACCTTGGTATTATCTCAGGAACACCAACCATCTTTGTAGAGACTGGGTACCTCACTGGCCTGGAGCTCTCCAGCTAGGCTAAACTGGCTGGCCAGCAAGCTTGTCTCCACTTAACAGACATGCACCAATAGACCTGGTATTTTATATAGGTACTGGGGTCTGTAAGTTTGCACAAGGACTTTACCCACTTTACCCACTCCAGCCTCCTCTCCTTTATTTTTAAAGAATCTTGTTATCTTACCTAGGTCTCATATTTTTGGGCTCAGGGTAATCCCCTGGTCTAAGCCTCCTGAGAGCTAGGACTGCAAACCTGTATCATTGTGCCTGACTTTGAATATTTACCTTTAAAAGGAATGAAGACAATGTTGGATGTGATTGTCTAAAAAACCAGATGTATCTTATGGACTTCCTTTGAAGTGACACCATAATACTGAATCTGAAGTATGAATTCACCTTTGTTTTTGTTAGCAACAGTTTGGAATTTACGGACATAAACAATGTGTTATAGTTGAGTTTTTATCTAAGCAATATGATAATTTACAAAGTGGACATTTGTGGTGGAGGCCCTCATTTCAATCAGGTTCTGATGGCCATTCACAAATCTGAGCTCAATTAAACCCTGAAGCAGGAAGCAAATGCCTCCTCTCCAATGGCTCGAGTGTGTGCAATACTGAAGAGAGCTGTCCTGCGATCATTTCGCAAGATGACCCACATAGATAAATGAGCATTGAATTAACTCGCTTCCGACCATGAGAAAAGAGCAGGGTCCCTAGAGTCACGAGCCAAACCACAGGGTCTTGCTAACACTCATGGAGAGACAACCATAGCCATGTCCAGGGGCATGGCATTTCAACATATTCTTCACTCCTGTAAAAGCATGTAAAGCCTGGGAAAGACAAGATATTCCAGGGGTCACCCTCCCATCTCTACAGCCAGATTTATCAATCCCGAGTTTGTCCCACACTTCACTTCTCAGTGTCACTGATGTGTATGACCTTCCCTGTGAGAGTGTGGACACTGGAGTTAATATCCATGAAATGCTTACATCACCACTGAGCTCAGTAAGTACTGATTATTATGATATACTCCTTTTTATGTTTATAACCTATACTAGTTACTCTTTTGTTACTATGTCCAAATACCTGACAAGAAGTGGTTTATAATAGAGGAAGAGTTTATTTTAGTTCATAGTTTGAGGGTGCATTCCATCAAGGTTGGGAAGACAGGGGGGCAGGCACCTGAGGCTGGGTGACATTGTGTCCACACTCAGGAAGAGAGAGCGAGGAATTCTGGTTCTCAGTTCACTTTTTTTTCCCTTCCATGTGGAATTCCAGCCTCTGGGATGGTGCCACATGCAAGGTGGGCTGTCTTCCTTTCTCATGTCAATCTTTCTGAAAATACAGCCCAGAGGTATGTCTCCTAAGTGATTCTAAGTTGATTAACCATCACACAAGGGGTGTGCATGTGTACGTTGAGGAATTACTAGAAATTTCCACAGATGGTTTCTAGTAACTTTAAGGACAAAGTTGTATATTTTTCTTTTGATGTAAACCTGGCCAATTTTCTAAATAAAAAAATGAAAACAATTTTATATTTCCAGAATGGCACTACTTAGTATGCTGATTTTGAATATTTATTTATTTATTTATTTATTTATTTATTTATTTATTTATTTATATTTGGGGGGAGGTTGAGGTAGGGTCTCCCTCTAGCCCAGACTGACCTGGAATTCAGTATGTAGTCTCAGAGTGTCCTTGAACTCACTGTGATCCTCCTACCTCTGCCTCCCAAGTGCTGGGATTAAAGGTGTGCATCACTATGCCAAGCTAAATGTTATTATTCATCTATTTTCAAGGAGAGAAAGAGATAGAGAGAGATAAAGAGAGAATGACAGAGAATGGGTGTGCCAGGGCCTCTTGCCTCTGCAAACGAACTCCACATGCATTTGCCACTTTGTGTATCTGGCTTTATATGGGTACTGGAGAATTGAACCCAAGTTGTTTAAGCTTTGCAGGCAAGTGCCTTCTCTCTGGCCCTTATTATTTTAACATACCGAGGATTTTATTTTATAACTTCACTCTGCCAATGCTGTACCAGAACCCTTTCATGCAAAAAGTTGGATTACACTATTTTTCTATGCTATCTTTCTCAATTTCAGAATCCGTTTATGATGCTTTGAATAACAAAAATAGAAAAAGTTAGAACGCCAGTCATTTTTACTATGCAGCATAAATATCCACTTAGTAACTTAACTTTCTGAAAATGGTGATAAGATCACATGTATTAAATTTGGGGTGGAAGGTTCCTTAAATGGTATTTAATGCTGAACCTCCTTATTTCTTCCAAGATTATTTAAACATTTCAATCTCCTAATTTTGGCAATAAAATTTCCATTTGAAAATCATTTCAGTTCCTGTTTTTAAATTCTTTAGCATGGACTATGCAAATTATTTTTGCCTCCACCTGTAAATATCACTGTGTCCCTACTGTCATTTTGCATATCTGTACTTTTGCTTTGCTTAGGATATCAGTGCAGCTAGCCAGTGCATCTAAAAATTTATAGTACCACTATTGACTTTTACAGTATTTCTCATGTTTTAATTTCTCCCTTTACTGTATCTGATTAAAAAATTTTTTTCCTCAGTAACAACACACTTGGGCCAGGAGAACCAGGCTGAGTACTAGGCTATCCATGGTCCCCTGCCACAAGGACTGATCCAGATGACCCACGGAAGAGGATATCCAGCTGATTGGGGATGGGGAGGGGGGGCATTGGGGAATTGGGGATAACAACTCATTGTTTGCCCACTAAATAATGTAACTCATTATGGTCAGTAAATATATATATATTAAAATTAAATAAATAAATAAATTTTTTTCTTAGTTGATTTCTAACTGCACTCATTTTCTTCATTTTATTAAGAACCTGCTAAAACAAGCTATTTTGGGGTATATTTCATATCTCTTTATTCTATTCTCTGCCCTTAAATAAATTACCAAATTTATTCCAAGGTTTTTGTGCTTTATAAGATCCTTTTAAATATTTTAAGTTCATGTTATTATTAGTGTTCCAGAAATTAGTCATGGAAAGATGCCTTTATTTTTAGCCTTTGTAATTACCAAACTAGAAAAGTGATTTCCGTTCAAAGTAACCTGAGTCTTTTCCAGTAGTTGTGAACATAGTTGACTTCCATTAGGATTGCATTGTAATTTCTTTCTCTCTAGCCAAGGCTGACCTGGAACTCACTCTGCAGCCCAAGCTGGCCTCAAACTCACAGTGATTCTCTTTTATGTGCTGGGATTAAAAGTGTGTGCCACCACCCTTGGCTTGCATTGTAATTTCTTGAAGGCCATACCATAAAATTACAGCTATATCTGTCTCCAATATGAGTTATTTGTCAGATTGAATCATGATCAATCTGATTGGCTGAGTCATGGTAATCTGTCCCATGATTAGCTGAGTCACTGTAATCTTCTAGCCCAGCCTTTTGGCATGTTCTTCTCAGAATCCATGTTATGATGCATTCCAAAAATACATGGAGCCTCTCAACACTCTTCCTACATGGCTGCTGCGTAGCGGACTGCTTTTCAAAATACTTGTAAACTGATGTCATTTCCTGTTTCTTCACCTCTAATTCTACTTCCTCCTCATTTTCTCCTTCTTTCTCTCCCCACCTTCCTCCTCTTCCTCTTTCTCCTTCTCCATAAAGTCTGAATTCAGAGAATGGGTCTTTAGCATACAGCAAGTCCAACTTTTGTATCACTTGACACATTTATGAGGGTGTGTACAAAAATATAACCCCCAATTCTGAAGCTGAGCATCATACAGAAATGTGATCAGAGTAGTGTTATTTAAAATAAAAACAGGTGAAGCTGTGCATCATGGTGTTGTAATACCAGCACTAGGAAGACAGAGGCAGGAGGAATACAAGTTTGTAGTCAGCCTGGGATGCAAAGTGAGATCTTGTCTCAAAAGAAAATAAAAACTGAAACACTCTAAGTATCTAATAAAGAAATCGCCAGGAAAGCGTCAGTGCCCTAAATGTTCAAAGAGAAAAGTGACAGAGAAAGATTGAATCTTCAAAACTGCTTACAAGGCCACATAAATATTATTTATGTTGTTGATTTTTTTGTGAGAGAAAAGTTATAGAACTGTACATGCAATGTTTTTGCAACCATATTTTTTTAACAACTCCACACGTAATAAATGAAGAAGAAAATTTGGGAACATTCATGATATTACCTTTAAGTAGTGAAACTATGATATTTTTACTTTTAATTTTTCAGAAATTTGCACATTTTTTCTTCAGGAGCACATATAACTTTTATCATAAACGATTGATATGTTTTATATGAATATCAAATACAGCCTAAATATGTCACAACCTTCCAGAATGCATAGCTCTCTCTGCTTCTCATCTGTTACATAGTTTGAGTTTTGGGTTTAGAACAATACACCTCTACATTCTTCTAGATAAGCAAGAAACATATTTATCTAGTTATATGTTTGTTTAGACAGTAGAAATATTCCCATTATAGTTCTTCCTGAATGGATATAGACCATGGTGAGGAGCATCAATTTTGTGTCTTTTTATTGATAATTTTTATATATGTGTTAAATGTATTTCGATCACCATCCTCTTCTCTTGTTCCAGTTTCCAGCCCCCTCCCCCTGAGTCCCTTCTTCCTTCTCTTCTTCTAACCCCTCTTCTATTTCTTGTGTAACACAGGGAGTTTAATTAGAATTGCATACATGAGCTTGGATAGGGGATTATTTACCAGACCACATGCACCTTGTCAGAGGTTACATCACTGCAGAAAATGCCTCCTGCTCCCATAGCAACCATCAGTTGACAAGAACTCCTCAAGGAGGGAGGGGCATCATCCCCTCCTCTGTTATTCACTACGGAATGTGGATATGCAGGTCTTGTGCAGGTAATGACAGTCACTGTAAGGTCATGAATACAAGAGCATGTCTTCAGGAGACAGCATTCTATAGCACTCCCCTCCACCCTCTGGCTCTTACATTCTTTCCATCTCTTCTTCCACAGTGTTCCCTGAGCTTTGGAGGGTGTGATATTGATGATTCATTTAGTACTAACACCCCAGAGAAGCATGATTCTATGTTCCTGTTTTAAAGGGGAAGCAGCATACACAACAGAGGACATTTGGCATGCTCCTACAACCAGAAGGGAGAGAAAGAGGGTGCCAAGGGCTGGCATATCACCATGGCAGTTGGGGAGAGGCATTACCTTCCCCAACATGCCTCTAGTTCCTCAGGGATCTATACGCAACTTGCATCAATAATTGAAAAGGGGGCTGGCGATATGGCTTAGCAGTTAAGGCACTTGCCTACAAAGCCTGAGGATTGGAGTTCAATTCCCCAGAGACCAAACACAATTTCCAGGCATGGCAGCGTGCACCTGTGATTCCAGCGCTAGAGAGGAGACAGGAGGGTCTCTCAGGTTTGCCACATTGGTGAGCAGGTTCAGTGAGGGACTGTCTCAGAGAGTAAGAAGTCGATGGGTCGAGGAAGACACCCAACATCAAACTCTGCCCTCTGCAAGCATGTGCACCTGAGAACACACACCACATGTAGACACACACATACCAACACATGCACACAGGAAGAACACGATACCACACACATATGCACAAGGAACAAGAAGATGAAAATCTATTTTAGAATTTCTTGATTATGTGACTATTATAAATCAATTCATTGATTAATAGAGACTAAAGATATAAGATGAGAAGGGAAAATTTCTTATTGCAGAGAATATTGCTTCCCCTGTAGACATCCTTTTCCCTCACTTTTGGAAGAGTACATCCATCTCTCTGGCCACTGGGATTGTATGAAAGCCTGTGACTCTAAAATATGACTTCAAACTTTTAGGGGGGAAGATTTCTAGTGGGTAGGGCTTCTCTTCATAGTATGCACGACACAAATATGAAAGTGTACAGTTGAGACCAGGGGGAAAAGAAGCCCTAAGATGAATCAGACGTCAAGTGAATGGGTAGAGAGATAGGGCTGGGTGTTCATAGCATTGGAGTACCAGATTCAGGCCACCCAGCACCCTCAGGACCTCTGGGTTTTTTAATTATAAGGGAGAGAGAGTCCTTTTTATTATTTATGCCATTCTAGTATAAAGCTTTAAGTAATTATAATTATCAGGCTGCTAATTATAATTGGGTTATTTCATTCTTAATTGATAAAAAGAATGCATATTAAGATAGTAAAATTAACAAACTCTTAACTGTTACTGATTTGAAATGTGCACAGGGCAGAAGTCCCTAGGCAAGGGCAGTACTTAGACGCTGAATTTGGGACAATGTGTATTCATCCAAGTATCACCACAATTATGTTGTGAGACCTGATGCACCTGCTTCTCCACCTTCTGGGTTGTTTCCTCTTTGGGACCACCTCTGTTTCTTGCTTGGGTCACCCAAGGGCTCTGCGTCTCCAGGCACACCCTGTCTCTTCTGTGGCGTGTCTCTGTCCACTCCCCACAATCTTGGTCCCTTTCTGAAGCACAAAGTTGATTGATCATGTTTTTCTGCTGCTCAGACCTTTCTGTGTCTTTCCCTTCCCCTCCCTGCAGCAGCCTTCTAAAGCTCAAGTTCAAACTCTGGAACAGGACTTGGCAGGTGGAGTTTCACCCACCTTCCCAGGTCCTTCTCTCCTTCCTCACCCTGCTGGCTCTCAACTGCTCTTTCTTCTCTCTGCCTCTTACTCTGGAAGCCCTGGGCCAGCACAGGGTGTTTTTCCTACCTGGAAGACTCTCTCCTCCCATTCTTCCTGGCTGGCTCTGTTTCTCAGCTTACATTTCACTTTCTCTGGACCAGCCCTCCAATGTGCCTCTGTAGGTGACCCCACCACCACTCTACCATTCATGACAGCTGCCTCCTGGATCCCTAACCCTTACTAGACTGTCCTCTATGGCAGGACAAGGAACTAGAGGCATGTTGGGGAAGGTAATGCCTCTCCCCAACTGCCATGGTGATTTGCATCTCATATACAATAAGTGCTCTGTTGAATGACTTAACTAATTAGAAAGCTATTTGTATGGCAAATCTAATGCATTACCAAGTTGGTAAGCAGTGTGAAGTTATAAGCCACGTGTGCACGTGCCTATGTAATTCAGAGTCACTCCTCTGGTACGGCAGTGCGTGTAAACAAAATGATTCCATTTGAAAGCAAGTTAGAAATATTTCATTCAGAGTTTGATTTCATGAATCACAAAAACAGCACCAGCTTTCCAAGTAAACTGCAGTAATTCTGCTATGTGAGATGCAGGGGGGAGAAAGGCTTTAAAAATAGCTGACCGGATATCCCTCTCGGTGGCTTGGGCTGTGTAAACGTATCCTGTGTTAAGCCAATGTCTCACAATGGATTGCTGAGCTCTGAAAAGGTTGTTTGGGGTCCCCCCGCCCCGCCACCACAGTGGTCAATGTCTGCTTATAAATGAGGCCAGACTAAAAATCTCCTAGAAAAAAAAAAGATACAGGGTTGAAATAGTTATTTTCCGACTCTAGGTACTCAAAAGTTCTGATGGTAATGAAGAAGTCACGATTCTTGTAAAATCAAATCTGTTACTTTTGGGCTTAATACACTTTCTATAGGAGTTAATATCTGGACCTACTAACATTTACTCTAAGGTTTTTTTCTTTTTAAAAATTTTATTTATTTTGTGTGTGATGGGATGTGTGTGGTGTAAGCACGTGTGTGGAGGTCAGAGGGGAATAAATACAGGCTGCTCTCTATTCACTCATCTGCTTGCTTCCTTGAGGTGGAGTCTCTCAACCCAGAGTTGCTGTTCTCATTTGTTTTTTAACTTCAGCAAGGCCCAGTTATTTTCTGGTTTCTGCCCCCTGCAGAACTAGAGTTTCAGACATGCACAGCAATTTATGTGGGTGCTGGGGAACCAAACTTGGGAGGTCTCAGGCCCTCTTGGGCAATAAGTGCTCTTAACCTCTGGAGATTGGATCAAGGTAGGCAAGCACCTGGTCCAACAATATGACAAGCAGACAGTACATGAAGAGACAGAAGAAATGACCGATAGACAAAGAGGAAACTCAAGAAATAAACTTCCTGGATTTTACATATTAACATACATCCTTTGTTTTACCTTCAAAATTCAATGGCAGTTTGGCTGGATACAGACTTCTGGTTGAAAGCTGTTTTCTTGTATTACATCCATGATCCTGGCCCATTGGCTTTAACCCCCAATGATCTCAGTGATTTGAGACAGGACCTCTCGTGCTTGCAGCTGGGAGGTCAGACTAGCTGGCTCTCGAGCTTCAGGATTCCCCCGACTCTGCTGACCCTGGCCACAGGCATGTCGGAAATATAGACGCTCAGTGATCAGTGGGCTGTCAACCTGATTCTTGTATCTCTAGGTTAATTCCTTCTCTAGCTGGAAGTCTTTGTGATTGATGTGTATCACTAGAATTCTCAAACTTCACACTGTTTGCGAATGAGTTTGCTTTCATCATTGTTCTGGGTATTCAGTGAGCACTGACACCCTCAAGATCCAGTCCTTCAGGGCTGGAGAGATGGCTCAGCAGTTAAGGCACTTGCCTCCAGTGCCTAAGGCCCCTGGTTCAATTCTCCAGTACCCACATAAGCCAGACCCACAAGATGGTGGCTCTGGTTCTCTCATTCTCTCTCTCTCTCTCTCTCTCTCTCTCTCTCTCTCTCTCTCTCTCTCTGCTAGAAAATGAATAAATAAAATATTTGAAAATTAAAAATTAAAAAAAAAAGATCCAGTCCTTCAGCTCTGGAACACTTTCTTCAGTATTTTGTAAATTATGTTCTCTGCTCCAGTCTCTGCTATATTTTTATGGCATTGCTGTCCAAGGGATGGGGGAGCGCCCTGTCTGTCTCTTTGCCTTCCTTCATCTTCTTGGTCATCTGCAGTGCGTCCTCAGTGAGTTCCTCCACGAGCTCTTCCAGATTGTTCTTTCTTTAGTCATACACATCATGCTACTCAGATCGTGTGTTAAATCTTTAGGACAACTGAATGATAACTTTGAAAAATATTTTTAACCTTCTTTTGAATCTCTCAGACAATGCTAATCACAGTCTTCTAATGCTTTTTTCTGTTTCCTGGCTTGAATCTTCTTCTTTGGATGTTAGCTTTTTCTATTTGCAGAGACGTGTTTCTTTCTTAGATTACGTGAGGCCTTCACCATCTTCACTTGTGTCCTTAGGGGCATTTCAGCTGATACAATAGTCCTCAGAAGTGGATAGCATATTTTTCCTGCATGATATACCCATCCTGTTACATATTTACAAATGACAGGGCTTGAGCTGGGGAGATGGCTCAGTGGTTAAAGTGAACTTGTTCTGCCAACTGGAGTTCAGATCCTCAGCATGCACGTAGAGCTGGACATCCAGTGACACATGCATCTGTATTCCCGACATGCCTGAGGTCAGGGTCAGCAGAGATGGAAGAATCTTGAAGCTCGAAGGCCAGCTAGTCTGACTTCCCAGCAGCAAACAAGAGAGACCCTGTCTCAAACAAGGGAGGGCAGTTGTCACTAATCTTACCATCAAAATAGCTATCATGGACTGTTTTTCTTGGTTACTTTGATGTAGAGGATATGTTAGTACATTTTCCAACATTTTGAGAAATGAGAACTGAGGATGGTTGTTTGGAGGTTTCAGTCCAGGGTCCACTGACCCTATTGTTTTGGGCTATGGGGAGGCAGCACACCATGGCAGGAGTGTGTGACACAAGAAGTCATTTGCTGAATGGGATCCAGGATACAAGAAAAAGAGACAGGAAATGGCTGGGATTCTAATGTCCTCTTTGAGAAACCCAACTTCCTCCCACTAGGCCCCACCTCCTAAAGGTTTCACCATCTCCAAACAGCTCCACAGCTTGACTGTCCAACTTCTGGGCCAACTCCCTGTGGGAGTCAGCGCTACCTGGACCCACAGACTTGGAAATCCAGGCCCAAGATAAGGATGTCAGAGAGACAGACTTCCCTCCCTTCCCTCAATCTGGGGCAGATATTTTTACCAGAGAGTTCCAAGGTTCAAATAACATTCAATGCAGATTTTCAGTTGGTAGCATGTATATACTGAACCAGAATTTGTGGGGATTTTGACAGGAAATGTGCATTGTCAAATCAAAGGACTGTCATGCACATAAAAGTTTGAGAACAACTGATCTAAGGCTTTCCTTCTCAATTTGTTTTTCGTTTTTATGCCTTTCTTCCTTGGGGAAGGGGATATGCACACATACCTGTGGCAATCACAATTATTCAAATGGTATAGGGCCTTACGATTTTATCTCAACAGGGCTAAATAAAAAAGAAGAAAATAGCAGATAATGATGGAAAGGGAAGAATATTGGTGTATTATATAAAAAAATTACATGCAATGTATCATCCTAATATATTACCATATATGCATACTACCTTAAACCAACATGTGTCAGCTTTCAGAGCTGTAGTGACTAAGTTAGCCATTTTTGTGAGTCTCCGGGTGTCTCTTATCTTTGTTGCCCTCAGGACTGGGGTTACAGATGTGTGTGTGTCCATGTTCAGGTATTTATGTGAGTGTGAGGAAGCAGTCAGACAGCCTCAGGCCCTGCCAGGCTCCCACACTTGCTTGGAAAAAGCTCATACTCACTGAGCCATCTCTCCAGCTCCAAACTGTGTGTATGTTAAGCAAACTTAAATTTCTCTATTTAAATTAGTCCTGTGTATGAACTGTAATCATGTTCAGATTTTGTTCTTGTGTTTTATTAATTTCATAGATTCTAATGATTTCATATTTTATTTGGAACAGTTAAATAAATTATTACTTGTTAAGGAAAAAAGGCAAACCTTTAAAATAAAAGGTTATATTAATAAAAAATAGGCTTGGAAATGAATGCCAAAATGTAGTAGTATAGTAGCAATACTGGCTAGGTCCTTCACACAAAAGGAAAATAAAATGGCTGGAGAAATGGCTCAGTGCTTAAGATACTTACTTGCAAAGCCCGGATACTTACTTGCAAAGCCCGGTGACCTGAGTTTGATTTCCCAGTACCCACATAAAGCTAGGTGCACAAAGTGGCACATGTACCTGGAGTTTGTTTGCAGTGGCAGGAGGCCCTGGAATACCCATTCTCTCTTCTCTCTCTCTTACAGATAAATAAAATTAGATTTTAAAGAAAGGGTGATAACTCTGAGGCAGGGGCTGAGCCCACACAGGAGTGAAAGGCCACTGCTAAACATTCTATTCTTGGAGCTGTTCCCAGTGACATCTTTTGGGAAGTGACCCTAGTTCAGTAGTCACACTTTCCTTTTCTTTTGTACATTGAAGCATCCGTCATGATTTTTGTGTATGTGCCTAAACACTAGGAGCACACAAACTGGAAAAGCCTCAGGCGATAACAAATCATTGGTAACTCAGTTTTCACATTCCCTGGTTCATCCTGGGCACCTGCCAGAAGAGTTTCCTAGCACTGGTTCACCCATGTGTACTTGCTGACCCGACTTTATTGTGTGGGTCATAGAGGAGTCTCTTTCTGGACACGTTAGTAGGAGGCTCTTTGGCCAGAGTACAAGGTTGCTGACCCACCAGTTCTACTGGCCAGACTATGGTGTGGCTTTCTGTCACGAT
>PVHP010029376.1:0-22427 GCA_004024765.1 Zapus hudsonius
TGGCCCCGCCCCTCCTCACCTGGGCCCGGCCGAGAAGGGAATGAAAGCCAGCGGAGATCTGTCCTTGACGTTTTCGGGGTCAAAGCGGAAGGGGTCATAGACCTTCGGGACACACAGCCACAGTAGATGAGAGGCGAGGTCTGAGCTAGGTCACTAGATCAAAGCCTCCCCCCTGGCTAGGGAACAGCACCTCCGGGTCCGGCCACACGGAAGGGTTGTGATGAGTCCCAAAGATGCTGAGGAGGCAGATCACACCTGTGGGGAAGAGAGGCGGGCGGGATAAGCCCTGCTGCCTTAAAGCCCATGGTGAGCCCAGGACCTCCTCCCTGTCCTGTGGGCACCTTTGGGGATGACCCGGCCATCCGGGAGCGCTACGTCCTGGGCGCAGCGGCGGGAGATGACAGTGACCGGGGGATGCAGCCGCAGGCTCTCCTTGATGCACATGGTCAGGAAGGGCAGCTGAGCCAGGTCGTCCCTAGAAAACCCCCACCCAACAGTCATCCAGGGAACAAACGGGCTGTTCGCTCTGTGTCGCCTAGTATAACCATCTCGAGAATTCTGGAGAAAATGTAGCCAGGTTTCTTTAGAACATCCAAATGCCCACCACAACAAAGAAATAAAATAGGCATTAAAGTATGCACTTCTCATGGCACCAGCAAAGTAAAAATGCAAGCAAGCCCGAATGGTGGTGAGCACCTTAACCCCAGCTGAGGTAGGAGGGTCATCTGGAGTTCGAGGCCAGCCTGGGCTAGAGTGAGACCCTGCTTCAAAAAACAAACTGAAAATGAAAACTGCAACCAAGTAAGAGACAGATATAATGTGTCTGCTCTTCCTCCCCACTGGTTTTTTCTCTCTTATCTGTCCCTTTTCTGTTTCCCCTTCTACCTCTGTTCCTCTCTCTCCTCTCCCCTCAGCAATCACCTCTTCCTCCTCAGCTTCTGCTCCCCCCCAACTACGCCCTATTCCCCAGCCCCACATGGGGAGACCATCATCCAGGGTCTTGGCGGGAACCCATCCTTTGCCCATGTCTGCCCCGGTGGGTGTCCTGACCTCAGGCTGGCTTCCCACAAAGCTAGGAGCTCCTGCCAGCCAGATCCCTGGACTGGCTCCTTAACGCAGGATGGCTGGGCACAAAATTGTGGGAAGACAATGTGGCACAGTTTGCTTTATGAAGGCTGGTGCATGAAAAATGCACGGGCTTTGTAGAGCAGGCAGATGGCCTTTACTTGTAGGTACCCCTTCCCAGAGCAGGAGAGCAGAGCAAGGATGGGAGAACAATAGGGAGGGGAGACAGTTGGGAAAATGGGAAAGTGATATTTGAGAGGGGAGTTCATTTACTCAACATGTGCAGAATGGCTTCATCCGTTCTCACACATTGTCTAATTCTCTTGGAAGTCCAAATCTTTCTCCTTGTGAATGAGGCAAACACTATTCCTATGGAGCTCTGTTGGAGAATCAGCAAAAACAGTTCTGCCCTCCCCACTCAGAGCAAGCCAGGAGGCCCTGCGCTCACCACGCCATCTCCTCGGGCTCTCGGCCCCTCAGCAGCTCGCGCACCTCCTGCCGGCAGCGCTCCTGGTATTCTGGGTGCCTCGCCAGGTTGTACAGCACCCAGGAGAGCCCGCTGGCCGTGGTGTCGTGACCTGGGGACAGCCACACACACACCAGGTAGCCAGCACACAGAGAGTCCAGTCAACATGTCCCTGGATGAAGAGGCCACAGCCTTTTCTTTAGTTGTACCCTGGGACCCTCACCTTCAAACATGAAGGTGTCGGCCTCTGCTCGGATGTCCTCATCTGACAGCTCCTTTCCATCTTCATCCTAGAGACAAGACCCCAAATCACACCCGTTCTGAGGCTCCTGCATCTAACCTGAGATCACCTCCAAATCCCGCCTCCATCCAGACACTCAGTCACAGTGTCAGAGTCCCAACCGCACACGCATCATTTCTGACTGCCCAGCCTACTGCTTGGGCCCAGGTTGGGGGAATTGGTGGTCCACGGATGAGGAAGGATCCTGAGAGAGAAATGTGACAATGTGACAATGTGTGGGGGCGAATGCAACAGGTTGCATACGGTGAAGAAATGCTCTTCCCCTCCTCTCCCTTTCTTCTCTCTCAAATAGCATTTTTTTGACAAATGCCTTCCCTCTCTGGCTGCTCTTCCCACGAAGTAGTTGTAATTCCCACAAGAGGCTCAGGACTCATACTGTGAGTCCCTCTCTGCTGTGCATACAGGTGAACCCTCCCTGGGAATTGGGAGCCCTTGCTGAAATGCTGCTCTGGCTGCTGTTATGGCAAGAGTAATGCATGAGCTGCTCTGACCACAAACACAGGTACATACAGACCCTATGGTTAACTCACTGACAGAGTGCTGGACCCTGGTGACTGGATCTGCAGTTATCTGTATGTATTCCTCTCTTGGTCTCTCACTTCCCGAAATCCCTTTCATGGCTTCCAAGTGCCTTCTGTATAAAGCCCAAGTTATGACTGAGCATATACACATCAGCTGCTCTGTTATGTCAAGTGACATTAAACACGTGATGGATAGCATCCATTCTACCTGTTAGAGTCCCAGCACTTAGGAAGGAAGTTGGGGCAGGAGGATCTCTTCACCCAAGTACTGAAAAAGAGCCAGGAAAAACTTCCAAAAAAGAATAAAAAGAAAGGGAGGAAAGAAAGAAAAAGAAAGACGGATGGATGATGGGTGTCTAAAGACCAGTGATGGCGCCTGCCTGAAATGCCATCCCTTGGGGGCCGAGGGGGAGGAACACAAGCTTGAGGCGCACCAGAACTGCACAATGAGACTGTGACTTTAAACAAAATAGAGCTAGAGAGGACTCAGCAGTCAATTGTGCTTCCTGAGCAAGCATGAGAGGGTCTTGAGGGGTCTCAAGATTGACTGGATTCAAGTCCCTGTAACCCCAGTTTCACCAGGAGCAGAGAGGGACCAGAGAG
This sequence comes from Zapus hudsonius, assembly GCA_004024765.1. Taxonomy (NCBI): domain Eukaryota; kingdom Metazoa; phylum Chordata; class Mammalia; order Rodentia; family Dipodidae; genus Zapus; species Zapus hudsonius. The sequence goes on from PVHP010029376.1 coordinate 2,957, forward strand.
TTCGAATCTAGTAAAAGGAGACTCCAGCCCCAAGCAAGACCAGGCCCCCCGACACACACGCTGCACACAGAAGTAAGATTCACGGGTTTAGAGGCGCTAATGAAACGATTCCACCCGCGATGCCCGCCTTGGCCAGCAGCAGCACGTCGATGAAGTCCAAGGCCTTGGCCTCGGCCTGGGCCCGCAGGAGGGCCTGGGCTCCCTGAGCCGCGAGGCCGCGGCGCCGCGCGCGGATGACGGCGTCGGTGAAGCCGCGCACCCGGCGGCAGGCCTGGCGGAAGCGCCGCCCGTCCCCGGAGAGCTGGAAGAGCAGGTCCCAGTGCAGGAGCAGCCGCTGGTGCCTCTTCGCGACCAGCGCGCTGAGCTCCAGGATGTACTCACTGGGCTTCCTGCAGGAGGAGGGAGGCCTTGAATTCCACCTGGTGCCTACAGAGCTCTGCTGGGAATACGCCATTGTTTTAGGAGTGTCCCTGAAGGGACCTGGGAAAGGCTTAGGGCCCCATTCCGATTGGGCTGTTGGAATGCGATGGAGGGCTTAAGGGGGAGGAAGTCAGGTCGTTAGGGGTGTTCCCCCCTAATGGTAGGGTCTCGCTCTAGTCCAGGCTGACCTGGAATTCACTATGGAGTCTCAGGGTGGCCTCGAATCCCGAGTGCTGGGATTAAAGGTGTGTGCCACCAGGCCCAGCTAATATTTTTTTATTTATTCATTTCCAAGCAGAGAGAGAGAGAGAGAGAGAGAGAGAGAGAGAGAGAGAGAGAGAGAGAGAGAGAGAGAGAGAGAGAGTCTGGCTTATGTGGGCACTGGGGAATGGGGAATTGAATCTGGGTCCTTAGGCACTGAAGGCAAGTGCCTTAACCGCTGAGCCATCTCTCCAGCCCCTTTCCTGTCTCTCTCTTCACCACCATGAGCTAATGTTGCCTTCAGCATAAGCTACCAAGATGTAGTTTGGAACACAGGCCCAAACGCCATGGAGACAAACAAACAAACCAAACCATTGACTGGAGTCTCTTTCTTAAACTCTATGCCACCACGAATCTCTCCTCATGGAAGCTGGTCATTTCAGGTACTTAGCCACCGTAACAACCTGAAACCCCTTCCGTAGTTGCCAGAGGCCAGAGGCACATGCTCTTCCCGACAGGGCCATCAGAACAATCCCAGGAAGAACCACCCGCTACTTTCAATGCTAGTTCTGCCTCTGCTCCATCTGTCCAGTCCCCTCTCCCACCTCCTCCCTTAGGTCCACCGCCCAGATCCCAGGCCTAGGGCAGGGACTGACTCACTCCTGACAGTTACTGTCAAAGCCGAAGACGCATTTCTGCAGACTGTCCAAGGTCATGAGGCTGATGCTGTCAAACATGTCCAGACGGGCGCTGCCCCCTGAGGCCAGGCGCTGCCACTTGGCCTGGGAAGAGAAAGGAAAGGTGTCCTAGCTGGGCCTCACTGCCTTGAGACTCTGCCCACCCCTCAGCCACCAGGATGAATACACCTGAGCTGCCACCCTGCTGGTCCTCTGCCCCAGGCACCTGCCCCCAGGCATAACCAAGCTTAAGCAGGAGTGGAAGAGATTACCTTCGAGAACAAGCCCCAAGGCTGAGGGTTAGGAAGGAGTACCCCTACTCAGCTCATTGCCCCCTCCCATTTCTCTCCTTTCAGGTGCTCAGCAGCAGTTACATTGATCTGATTTGGGGTCTGATAAAGCACGTTGGTACGATTCCTCAAGCTCTCCCCACCTGGACAGCTCCCTGATGTCCTTGACCCTCAGCTCCATCCCTAACGGGGGTTAACCTCTACCTCATGGGCTTGTGAAAATTACACTGAACAGCACAGGTGATTGGATTTGAGCATGGTATCAGTTCCAGCCAATGGTGAGGCTCTATAAATGGTGGATTTCCTCATCTTCAGGGTTGTAAATTGGCTTTAGGACTAAGACTGTTTTGGGAGTGTTCGGCCACTGAGAATCCTTGCCCCACATGCCAAGGTCACACAATCCTGAGGTTCTTTACCTGGGCCATTTCACAGAACTGTGTTTGCAGAAAATATGAGATCCAATGATGCCTCTCCACTGATAAATATCAGGCTTTCCTCTGCTAGTTATAAAACAAAGCCAGGCATGGGGCTTCGTGCCTTTAATCCCAGCAACTCGGGAGGTAGTGACAGGAGGGTTGTTGTGAGTTTGCGGCTAGCCTGAGATTACATAGTGAATTCCAAGTCAGCCTGTAGCTTTTCGTTTTTTCTCCTCAAAAAACCAAATAAGCCGGGCATGTTGGCGCATGCCTTTAATCCCAGCACTCAGGAGGCAGAGGTAGGAAGATCACCATGAGTTCAAGGCCACCCTGAGACTACACTGGAATTCCAGGTCAGCCTGGGCTAGAGTGAGACCCTACCTCGAAAAACCAAAATAAATAAATAAATAAATAAATAATAACAACAACAATAATAAAAGCAGATTCTCTAAGACTATGCTACATTTGACAGGAGCTGGCACCTACTAAAGCCAGCCTGTGCAGCCTCCATGGGATTCAGGTGCCTTGGAGAAAGGGTGAAAACCAGGTGCCCATGATATTCACTCTGCAGTGAGTAACTGACTGGCTTTCATATCTGACCCAGAAATTTCATGTGTTTTGGCAACACCCATGACACAGTCCTTCCTGTGTTTCTGTCCTGGCTATTTTATGCCCAACCCTTTGATTCTGTGTTGGATTTCTGACTTTGACCAACACAATCTCAGGAAATGATGAGGGCTATAATTTCAACTAAACCTAAGCTTCAAGTGACAACCAGCCTCTCTTTCTTTTCTCCCACGGAACCCTGTCTGTGCCATGGGAGCATGCCCAGGATTGCTCTGGAGAGAGACAAGGTCAAAGGTCCAGTTGTCATAGCTGAGACCGCTCGAAATTAGCCCGAAGTTGGCCAAGCCACCTGACATACAACAGGTCATACATCAAAAGTGACCTGACCCTGATCTACAGGTCCCTAATTTACACCCTTGTTGGCATCATCAGCACTTCAACCAATGGGATTAGGAGTTCCTTACCAGGGGTGTCTCAACTGTCTTCTGCATGACCCTGCGGAGCACGTAAAAACTAACCCCTTCTGAGACCCCACCATGTGCCAGGGACATGACTCCACAGTATCTTCATGAACATAACAGAAATTTTTATCACAATTCACACATGGAGAACCCAAGTCTTGGGGGAAAAAAGCAGCAATGACCCTAAGGTCATTGACATTAATTCAGAATGAATGTTGTAGGAGATCTCTGTGGACTCCATTCCCCAGGCTCCAGCTAGGACCTTGGGTCCCAGAGACTCACATGCATGACATTCGTGCTGTCGTTAAAGATCTTCACATAGGGCTTCAAGATGTTGAAATGGAAGGCTGGTGTCAGCATGCGACGGTGACGGCTCCACTTGTCACCGGCACTCAGCAAGAGTCCATCACCTGATAGGACAACATGGCAGTGGACAAGGACAGCACTTTTCCTTGGGACCCAAGGGTATCTCCAGCCCCCTCTCCCGAAAGCACTCACCCAGCCAGGGCTTCAAAAAGGTGTAGAAGATAACATCCTTCAGGGCAACTGCGGCTGGCATGAACAAGGACCATCAGAGCAGCGTAGAGGATAGGGGTGAGGTTGAGAGGTGGTGGGGCCCTCAGCCAGGACTGTGGATGCTCCCTCATACCCACATGGGTACTGGGGCCAGAGGCAGCGAAGAGGAGGAGAGATACGATGGGAGCAGGTCGGGTGAAGGCACAGCCTGACGCGATACGACTTGCTCCGACATACCTTCACGTGGCTCCTACGGGGTCAACACGTCTGCACTACTGAGCACAGCATAGCGCTCCACAGGCCTCTGCAGAGACAGAGCTTATCTGTCCAGCCCAGTGCAACCTAAGACCTCCTTCCATAGACATGCGACACGACGCACATGACTGAAATCCGCATGGCCTGCCCTGATACGACTCCACCGTCCATGATGTGGGCGGAGATGGTCTGAAACATCTCAGTGTTCCTCACAGATGGATCCCAGGTGGAATTTAAATATAGTGGCATAAACCTCACACATGCAGTCCAGGTGTGACCCAACTGGCAACATGCCTTATATATATCTCAAATAAGATTTCAGTAGTATCTCAGCTGTGGGACGCTGGGTAACAGAAGTCAGGCAACTCAATGTTAAAATGTAATCAGCAGGGGAAAAAATCAATATCAAACAGCTTCTCAGACAGAACCCAATATGGCCTGTCCATGGGTCCCTATGTGCTATGGAGGGACCATCTTTGGATCATCCCAGGTAAGGACCAGGTTTAACCCAGTACAGGTGCTGTAGTTTGAATATGAAGTGTCCCCTATAGGCTCATCTATTGAAAGATTGGTGAACTCTATTTTGGTGGCTCTATTTTGGGTGAATCTGAAAACATTAGGAGGTAAGGCCTAGCTGGAAGAAGTTAGATGTGTATATATATATATGTAAGATGTATATTTATATATATATGCATGCATACACAGGCTAGTTATCTATATCTCCTGTTTCTGGCCACCACATGCTAACTATTGAACTCCACCATGACAAATTCTGAAACTGAATCAGAAGAGAAAGACAGGGAAAATTCTGAAAACATGGGAAGGGAGAGGAGCCCTTCAAACTGGACTCTGGTGGAAACGTCTCACCAGCAGCAAAGCAAGAATCCCAGCTCAATGCACAACTGCTTAAGGCCTTTCTCCCTTCCCAGCTATAAACTGTTTGCCAGAAACCCCATTGTTAGTGAAAGGACAATTACCAAACTCCTTGTGCTGCTTCAGTGACTTCTGGATTTACCTTACTCATTTATAATTCTACCTAAGGCATGTCTAGAGCTACTCTATAATCTTACTTACCAAGAGAAAGAAAAGGAATAAACGATTTCTTAGCAATGTGTAACTTGAGAGCCACCAAGGTAGCAAGGTGGTGAATGCTGGGACCCTCAGGTGCCTTCCCCCTAGGAATATAATATCATACGCCCCATAGGTATGTCTTACGTTTCCCTCGGTGACTCTCTTAGAGAATCACACACTCTGCTCTCATTCTCTTTTTGCGCAACTTTCTTAATCTCTTTAATAAAATCTCAAACTCTGCTTCATACTGGCTCTTCCTGAAGTTCTTTTTTGCACCAACACCAGAAATCCTGGGTTGGCCTGAGTTGAGATCCCTAAAATTCTAGGGAACTTCTCAGGCTGCTGAAGATAACAGTGTGAAGCCATGTCTATCCCTCCCGGGGTGGGGTGTGTGTGTGCTCAGGATCCGTCGGAAGCATTGTTGGCAAGTCTCCCTATTTGTACTCAGCTATATCCTTGGCATCCATGTTTCCTTGTTTCTATTTTTCTGGCCAGAAATCCAGTGTGTCTCATGAGAGCAATTCAGAAGATAGAAATCTCTAGACTCCGAAGTACCCCATTCCAGGGTCAGATACAGTGCATGGCTTATCCACAAGGCCAACTTAAAATGTATGAATGTATGTGAAGGCTTTAATGATGATACATTAGAAAGCCTGATAATTGCATACTTACAAACTTTGCTGCTCTTAACTTCTTGAAACCTATTAAAATGCTAGGCAGAAGGACTTTAAGCTCTTTAGATCTGTTTTGCTAATCAGACACGCCACACTTTCAAACTGGTGTAACTGTCGTTTTGAGTGCTTGAGGCAAAGCCAACTGAAGACACTGGAGATACAAGGGGAGCCAATATTTTGGTTTCTTCTCCCACGTTAAAAAGGCCACAGGTGATGACAGCACAATCCTAGTGCATCCTACAACTCTGGTAAGCCAGAGACCCAACGACTGGACTCCAAGCCAGTGTACAGTCTGCAAGAGGAGAGGCACAATAGAGGAATGCTTTCAAGGGAAACCACATGGCCAGCACAGTGGCTACTGAGCCACTGCTGACTTTCAAGAATACAGTGAATAATTAATTTCTGGTTGCCTTCATGGTCTTAAACACACAGCAAGAGAATATAGCCAAAACATTATAATATAAACAAAGATTCTGCTAAAGACTTCCAAGTTTAACACAATATATTCACCAGCTTCTCTAGAGATATCTCTTGGTCATATTACAATACTAAGCTCTTGGTCAATCTACTTGTGCCTCCTCCCAACAGCTCAGGGTCATCTTTTACTGTCTTGGTAATAATCATGATGTTCTTAACTATATATCGTTTATAAATGTTACCCCAGGTTCAAAGGAGCAAGACAAAGTAAAAGACATACACACAGATGATGATGGAAGACCAGACAGGTTCACACACAAAAAATGGACCTTTAGAGGGCTGGAGAGATGGCTTAACAGTTAAGATGTTTGCCTTCCAAGCAGGAGGACCAGAGTTAGATTCCCCGGTACCCCCATAAAGCCAGATGCACAAGCATCTGGAGTTCTTTTGCAGTGACTGGAGGCCTGGCATGCCTGTTCTCAATCTCTCTCTCTCTCTCTCTCTCTCTCTCTCTCTCTCTCTCTCTCTCTCCTCTCATAAATAAATAAAATGTTTTTTTTTTTAAAAAAACTGGACCTTTAGATAAACTCCATCCTGGAGACCTCTAATACCCTATTCAGCTTGAAGAAATTAGAGTGGTCATCATGCCATTTTTCCTAACAGCAGTTACAGTTTAATTTTGCTATGGGTTAAGAGCAACGTGGCTTTTTTTCCCCTAACAGCTAGGGGCTGGCCCACAGAAACATGGGTGTGACCTTGCCTGCCCTAGCAGAAAGAGAACCCAGTCTGACCCATTCTCATACAAGATGGCTGCCAGCAACAACTCCTCAGCACAAGCTTTCTGCTTCTTCCTCAGCTTAGCACACCTGCAGGCTGGCCCATCCTGAGTCAGATTCTTGAGCCCACCAACCAATCAGGTCCCCTCCCTTACACACCTGAGTCTTAGGATGAGGCTCATTCTAATTGAATCTTTGAACCATATAAATGAGCCTTTTTGTTTGAGCACCTTTCTGCCTTGTTTTGGAGGCTTCCCATGTTGGAAGCCCCTTTCCCTGAGATATGAGGGATACTTGCTTCATTTCCCCTCCCTTCCCAGGCTGGCTGGGGAGGGGAAAGCTTCTTCTGGCTTGTTTTTCCTGCTTCCCTTTCCTCTGCATTCTCACTCTACCTAGAATAAATATCTTGATTCCTCATTTGCCCTTCTCTGGGTCTGCATTTTTACTCATTTGATAACTTGGACAAGGACCCAAAGTTGGGGTCCACTACCCTGGGGTCACCTGCATCTTTTTAGACCTCTAATACTCCCTAGGCTCCAACATTCCTGTATCAATATCAGGTGTGGGGATTGATATGGCTTAGGATAAAGTAACCTTTCTTTCTGATAGGTAGTTAGCTAGGACCTAGCCCACAGAAACACGGATACCACCTTGGCCGTAAGAAACAACCCCTCAGCAACAGCTTCTCGCTTCCTTCTACACTTTTCCCAGATTTAGCACACCTGTGGGCTGACTCCTCCCAAGGCAGCCCCCTGACGCCACCCACCAATCAGGTAACTCCCTTACTCACCTGGGTTGATGATGAGATGTGAAGTGGAATAAAATAGTTAAGTACAAAATGCTTCTTTCAAACTGCTCACTTTAGTTTGGGAAAGTAGCTGTAGGAATGGCAAATACGCAACTGGCCAATGAGGGTTAAAGGAGTAACGACTGCCTTCCGCTTCTGCAAAGATGCTTGCGCCATAGGAATGTGAGAGATAAGGATGGCCAAACACTGGACAGCTGGTCAAACAGACCTCTGACTAACTGCTTAGCTGCTTCTGCACATGTGCTTACGCAGGCAATGAGACCCTAAAAACATGGTCGATAAAGAAAAGAACTTGTGTGTACCCCAAGAACGTTTGCTTTAGCCTTTACTAAGGCTTCGGTTTCAGCGCTGGGGCCGCAGATCCCAGCTGGGCACTTGGCTGCCGGCCAGGTTCGAACCTGCCTGAATAAAGCGACTGTGCTTTTGCTCGGACTCGGGTCTCTGGTGGTCTGTCTTCGGGGGTCTTCAAACCTTACAGAGGCTCACTCTAACCGATGTTTCATCAAGGAAATGGACCTCACGTATGTGTGTAAGTCTCTCAGCTCTTAGCGCTGGTTGTCAGCCCTTGGTTCTTGGTCACTCAGCTTGTCCTTTCTCTATGTGAGGGGGTCTTCCCTGTCTCCCCGCCCTCTTCCCAGCCTGGATGGGAAATGGGGGAATTTTTTTTGTCCTTAGCGCTTTCCTGCTTTGTTCTGGGCACTTCCCTTTTGTTTCCCTGTCTGTGACTCCTTCCTCAGACTTTCTTCGTGAGATTTTCTCTCTCCCTTCTCCTTCCCAGCCAGGTTGGAAGTGGGGTGGATTTCTCTTGGCTTGGGCCTTCCCACTTTGCTTTCCCTCCTAACTCTTCCTAAAATAAATCTCATAATTCATAGTTTTTTTTAAAAAGCCTATAAAGTGATATCTTTGGGTCTGTTAAATGTTTTATAATACCTTAAAATTCTGCTTCTTGGGCCCATCTAACCCTACCAACCGACCGTAGGCCGATAGCTGAGATTCTGACAAGAGAGGACCCACCACAGTCATATCGTGGAGGATCCAAATGGAACCCCGCAGAGAATGACAGGATGAACAAGGGGCCCACAGCCACAGCCACTAAATCAAAACAGGATAAGCCAGTGAGACAGAAACCAACGATTCCGACACGAAGACCCCTAAGATCACAACCTTAAAGCAGCCTTAATACTCATCCACCACGACTCAGGGAACTATGCGGAAGAGGGGGCGGAAAGATTGTAAGAGCCGTGGTGGGGGAGATTATCCAGAGGCACGGCCAGGAGAACCTGGCTGAATACTAGGCTATCCATGGTCCCCTGTCACAAGGACTGATCCAGAGGACCCATGGAGGAGGTTATCCAGTGGAGGGGGGAGGGGAGGGCAGCGGGGAATTGGTGATAACAACTCATTGCCCACTAAATGTTACTCATTATGGACAATAAATTATTAAAAAAAAAATTCTGCTTCTTTGGACTGGAGAGATGGCTCAGCGGTTAAGGCGCTTGCCTCCAGTGCCTAAGGCCCTGGGTTCAATTCCCCAGTACCCACATAGTACCCACATAAGCCAGAACCTGGTGTACTCTCTCTCTGTCTCTCTGTCTCTGTATCTCTCTGCTTGAAAAATGAATAAATAAAATATTTTCTAAAAAAATTCTGCTCTTTGTATAAAACAATTAGGATCATAAAAGTTTCATTAAATTATGAAATTTCACATTGGATACATAGGTTTTGATAATAATTTCCTTCGAGAAATGTTATGAACAAAATTAATCCTATTTCATTTTTTAAAAATTATATATATATATATATTATTGTCCATAATGAATTACATTATTTAGTGGGCAAACAATGAGTTGTTATCCCCAATTCCCCAATGCCCCCCTCCCCATCCCCAATCAGCTGGATATCCTCCTCCTTGGGGCAGGGAACCATGGATAGCCTAGTATTCAGCCTGGTTCCATCCTATTTCATTTTTTTTAAAAAATAGTTTTGATAACAAAAGAGAGTAGGACTTAAAATCCTTTCTGTAAGAATTCCAGAACTCCCTTCTCTCCTAGCCCTGTCTCCCTGGCCCAGTGACCAGGCTCTAACTAGGCCAGAGGCTCTGGAACTCCCTTTTGTGATGGTAACTGAGACTTCAAAGATAATTGTCCGTTCCCCCTCAGGGTTTCCTCAGATGAAGTCTGGAATCTTAAAATCCCTGCCTAAGATTATGGTAATTTGACTAAATTTTTCTCTACCTGAGCTGAGAGGAAAATAGTTTTATCCTAATTCTGTTATTTTCTGTGTGTGTGTGTGTGGGGGGGTCTCGTTTCCTCAAATGAGCTCAGCAGTGGGTCCAAACAGCCTGTCCACTGCAGACCCTGGTCTGTCCTCTCCTGCCCCCATGCAGAATCTCCTTCCCTTCTTTCCCCCAAAGCAATTAAAACCCTCTCCCTGGCCCTCGCCTGCTGGTTCTCTCTCTTCTTGGCTCCTGGCTCTAGTGGTGTACAATCCGCACTCTGCCCTCTCTCCCCCACCCCACATTCAGTTCAGAGTTCCCTTCTGTTTCCTCCCCCTCCTACTCCAAACCCTGCCACTTTCACTGGCATTAAAAAACCTTACACCCAAGAAAGCCATCTGTCTCAGAGTCCTCTGTTCTGAGCCTGACACTAGATTACTCAAAATACTGCAAAAAATGTACATTTTCAGGGCTGGAGAGACGGCTTAGCTGTTAAGGTGCTTGCCTGCAAAGCAGAAGGACTGGAGTTCAGCACCCCAGTTCCCACATAAAGCCAGATGCACAAAGTGGTGCATGTGTCTGGAATTCATTTGCAGTGGCTGGAGGTCCTGGTATGCCCATTCATTCTCTCTTTCTCTCTCTCTCTCTCTCTCTCTCTCTCTCTCTCTCTCTTTCTGCCTCTTTCTCACTCTCTCTAGAATAAACAAATAAAATATTAAAAAAAAGAAATGTAAATTTTCATCTTATTATAGTAATTGCTATGGATGTCTTTCTCAGATATATTCTCTTTTTTCCCTTTTATTTATTTATTTGCAGAGACAGAGAGAGAGAGAATATGGGTGAGTCAGGGCCTCTAAAGAGCTGCAACCAAACTTGAGATTCATGTAACACTTGGGAATCTGGTGTTACATGGATACTGGAAATCAAACCTGGGTGGTCAGGCTTTGCAGGCAAGTACCCTAACTGCTGAGCATCTCTCCAGCCCAGGAATAGTCTTAATATACAAGGGTTGAATGTAATTTTTTATAAAGACTGGGGTTTCCTTTCCATGATACAAATTATGGGAGATACAATCCCAACAAACAGGAACATCTTGAGTCCATGTGAGCTTCATCTGTATGATTTTAAAGGCCACTTCTTTCTTTCTTTCTTTCCTTCCTTCCTTCCTTCCTTCCTTCCTTCCTTCCTTCCTTCCTTCCTTCCTTCCTTCCTTCCTTCTTTTTTTTTTTTTTGAGGCAGGGTCTCACTGTAGCCCAGACTGACCTGGAATTCACTATGTAGTCTCAGGTCAGGGTGGCCTTGAACCACAGTGATCCTCCTGCCTCTGCTCCCTGAGTGCTGGGATCAAAGGTGTGTGCCACCACGCCCAGGTAAAGGCCATTTCAAAACCAAATTTAAAAAAATCTTACCTTTAAAAGTATATATTTAAAATGTTGTTCACAGGCCTTCACCGGCGAGCCTGCCAACTTTTCTGCTAACTCCAAGAGCATAACTTTCCTTTCTCCCACCCCATTCTTTCTTTTCCTTGGATGCTGGCCAAAATCCTAAGCAAGCTGATCCTGGAAAGAAAAATTGGTCTTTTCTATCAAAAAATGACTCCATTTTAGGCTCCCCAAGTCCATGATAATGAAAGAGCAGGAGAAAGCTAGCTAGCTAGGGACCTAGGCCCAGAGAGAACTGGGAGAAGCCCCTCCACACGCCATCTCTTCCTGGTCCAACTACAACTCCTGTCTGACCAAGACTGATCTGCAGCGTCCCGTGTCCATAGTGGGCTGGCTCAGGGGTGGGGGCTCTGGGATGCACCCTCCAAATCTACTAACCAATTGGGTCTTCCCCTGGCACACCTGAATCTGACTGTAAAGGTGAAGGTCTCTTGTCGCTCCTCGGTCCTTTCTGGGGCCCTTGGTGTGTCTCAGCTCTTACCCTGTGAGGCTTCGGATCCACCTTGTGGATGCTTTCACCACTCAAGGTCTGTTACCTGTTCTTGTTACTCAATTCTCCTCTGGAATGTCTTGGTTTCTGCCTTAACATCTGCCCTGTCACTTCTCAGTCTTGTCTCTGCCCTCTTAATGTCCCTCCAGGGGAAGGCACACTGTGCTCCTACGTATAGTTCCCCTCAGCTATTCGTCCTTAACTTCTCTCAGTTTGCCCTCTGCAAGCACCCTGTGTGTCTCCTAAGTCTGCGTCCACGAGCTCCTTCATTCAGCTTTCCACGGGCTCCACTCTAGTCCTCTCTTGGAAGCCTCGGTTTCCTTCAGAGATGGCACACGCTTATGGCTCCGCTCTAACCTCTCTTAAAAGCCTCAGATAATGAATTGCTTTCCATGTGCTTGTGGCTTTGTTCCAGTTTTTTCCTTAAAGCTGCAATCTTTCTTAAACAAGACTTGTAAACTATACAGTGTTTTCTACATGACAGCATGTTCTGGCCTTCCTTCCTAGATCCCAGTTCCCCTTAAACAAACTCCGCATTCTGTGATTTCTCCCTAAATAAAGTTAATAATTTGTCCTTCTTGAGTCCATCTTTATTCTTTATTAAAGTTAGGACAGAACACAAATTTAGTGTTCATAAATCTGGAGGACTCCTCCTAAATCCCCAAATCACACATCCAGAAGAAAGTTCCAGAATGACTCAAGGACTCCTGTCCACCTGTGTCAACCTTCCTTTGCTCCAGCCCGGCAGATGAGGCTGAGTCAGCCCATCGGGCTCGAACCAAAGAGCAGGGCTGCTACCCCACCCCGTGAGCTTGCCACCTCACATTAGCCTTGTAGAGCCATCTTCTTTTCTTGAGTGTCCTTGTTTGACCCCAAGATGGGGAGTGTCTCCACTTCTAACACCCTGGCACTTTGGCTTTTCTACCTTTTTTTCCTCAGTAAACTTAAATTTTAGCAAAAGATTGACACAGAAACATGGGTGCCATCTTGCCTGTTGGGATCTGATCCAGTCTCAACTCCAGCAACCGCTTCCTAGTCTGCCTCTGCTCAGCACACCTCTTGAGCCCACCACCCAATCAGGTCTCTTCCTTACACACCTGAGTCCGTGTCTGGTTCATATAAATGGCCTGAAACACGTGTGTAAACCCCTTCTGGTAAGTTCTTGATTCTTCTGACTTGTCTTGGCCCCCTGGCCCTGCTGCGCTCGAAGCCCCTCCGTGCGAAGGACCCGCTTGGTGTCCCTTCCTCCTTGCCAGCCTCACTAGGAAAGGGAAGATTTTCTTTTCTTTTTTCTTAAGTATCTTTATTATCGATAAATAGATGCATTGTATGAGCAAATCTTGTGAGGTGCCCCCATTTCCCTCCTCTCTGTCCCCCACCCACTGGGGACCCTCCTCCATGGGCATACTGGATCTGTCCTCGGGGTAGGGTGTTATGAATTGCACAAGAGGTGGCCAGTTTGCCCCCATTGTGTGCTGTTGCTGGGGGGCGGTGATGTCTCTGGGTATTCTCCCCACCATGGCTCTTACAATCTTTCCAGCCCCTCTTCCGCTCAGTTCCCTGAGTCACAGTGGGTGAAGATTTTCTTTGCAATTGGACTTTCTTGCTTTGCTTTCCCTAACTCTCCCTAAAATTAATCTTATCCATAATTCATAATTTACCTTTCTCTGAGTTCTCATTTTCAATTCTTTAATAACTTGGACAAGGACCCAAAGTGGGGGTCTCCTGCATCTTTATGGAAATCTAAGCCTACACACAGTCTCCCACATAGTGAGCGGCATGCCTGAAGCCTGGGGCTGTGATTCAATGGCCTGAATTCTTACCTTTCAACTGCTTTGTGTTCAAAACAATAGCACTGGGGCGGCATGCCTGCCAAGGCTGGTGGGCACAGAGACCTCACAAGGACTGTGCAGGCCACTTAAAAGAACTTAGGGAACAGAAGGACCTCGGGACCTCGATTAAAAGACTTGCTGAAGGAGAGAGAAGCACCGAAGGTGAGCAGACCTACGGAGAGAGATCTACCCTGACGCTGACACCCAGCTCTGCCTGGCAAATTCCTTGTCTTCCCCTGAGCCAAAGCAGATTCTACCACTTCTTTGACAAGTGAACCTGGCAGCCAAAAGGGAGTAGGGACGTGCCTGCCCTGGCCTTTCTGGGACACTCCGCTCCCTTTTGCCCTGTTTCAGCCCGGGATGTTAGAGAGCCCTGGCCTCAGACTCCAACATGGCTGCTCTGGCAAATCTAGAACTCAGGTGTAATTCAGTTGAGTCCAGAGTCGGTTTCTTTCTTCTTCCTCGCCTTTTCCTCGGCTGGCCCTTCCTGAGTCAGCCTCTTCAGTCCAGCAAGCAATCAGGTCCCTCCCCGACAAAACTGCGGCTTATTATACTTGTGTGCCTGAGGCATACAATTCATCCCCCTGGACCAGAGCCCCTTAGCTTTCTAGACTCCTTTTCTCCTCCCTGTGGGAGGGGGCTTTCTCTGTCTCCCTCCCTCTTCCCAGCCTCTTTTGGTGCTTTCTGCTTTGTGTTTCCTCTTAACCCTAGCTCTCCCTAAAATAAATTTCATAGTTTACCAGTCCCATGAGTCTGCATTCTCAATTCTTTGCTAACGTGAACTTGAGAGGCTGGGAGTTCTAATCCCACAGCGCCCTCTCCTGCATCGAGGACAGGCCAGGGGGTCTGGAGCCCATCGTAGGTGGGCGATGAACACATAGTAGGCAAACCACAGGAGACAGGCTGGTACCAAAAAAGCAGTCCAGATCTCACACCAGCCTAAAGCCCTTTAACTGCTCTGGACCTGCGAATGGCAAAGCTAATTTCAACCATGCAGGGACTTTGGATGACAGTGATGACCGAGAATAGGAGCAAGCTAGCTTCGGTAGGACAGAGGCCCAAGAAGAACACACATGCCAGCCTTCCCTGGTCAGCTGAAAATGGCCACCAGAGCCACTTTCTGGTCCTTGACCTTGAAAAGCTTGCATGGGCTTTCTCCCAACCTGTATTTTTATCCCCTCCTAGGTCCATGGCTCCTTCTAACCCTGAGTACCTCTCCTGCACACCTGCCAATTAATCAAGACCTCTGCTGTGGCCTCAGCCTGAGCATGAGACACATCCCGATTAAGTGTCTCTTTATTTACATTTCCAAGGTTATAAAGACACCCAAATCGGGCTACCATGGCAACCTGCACAGGACCCCTCCCAGCTACTCAGCTTGGGAGATTTACCTCTCTCCTCTTACCTGAATACTTTCTTAAACTGAATCTTTAGCCATTTGCCCTTTGTGTCTATGTTTACCAATTCTTTGCTAAATGCAGATAAGAATTTGGGGACTGGGGTCCTAGTCTCATCAGACCTCTACCCTGCATCACTGATGCCCTATCTAAACACTCTGGGTGCCCCTGGCTCTGTCTCTCCTGGATCTTCACTGGTCTGACCTCTGGTCATGTTGATCTGATTTGTCTCTTCCTCCTCTTCCTCTTCCTCCTCCAGGAAGCCTCCTTGCCTGCTCTGGCAAAGGCCTCACTTCTCCAGTCACCACAGCCCCTTTCCCCAAGGACCATTTCTGAGAACAGGTAGTTGGGGTATCTGCAGACCCTCTAAGGGTTGGATTTTCCTCCAGGACAAAGCTCGCACTAAGGCCTCCTGGAATCCCAGGGGTGAAAATACCGTTGGAATGGGATTGTGAGTGATGCAACGAAGGAGGAATGAAGGGCATGGTAAATACCCGAGAGTGAGAAGGCTGAGAGAGACATGGGAAGGAGAAACGGGCTATGGCAGAAGCCCTCCGATTCTCACACCCACCCCCTCAGTTCCCATGGTTACCTGAGGCATTGAGGACAGCTCGGAGGACGTCAGGGTGGCACAGCGTGACGAGAGGGAGTGCAGGGCCCATCCATGTTATAAAGCCCTGGGGGTAGGTGTCCACCAGCTGAGTCACTTCCTTCATGCCCTCTTCTGTAGGAAGGAACTGCAAGCAAGATGGACAGGTGCCTCCTGAGACGGTTCACTTCAGAAGTCAAGGTGGCTGGGCTGAGGGACGCCCGGGTCCAACGTGACTTCTGAGTCATCTGTGCTGTGTTCCCAGACACCGTCAATCAGTCGACCGAGTCAGGAAGGTACACCTCCCTCAGGGTAGGCAGTGCCACCCACCCGCTGAGGGTCCAGAGAAACAGTAAGGAGAGGAAGGGCACATTCTCTCACCCCCATCTTCTCCCGCCCTCAGACATCAAAATTCAGATGCTTGAACTTTGAACTCTACCATTTACACCTGACAGTTCATTCCACCCCGGGATCTCGGGCCTTTGCGTTCAGTCTTCCATGTTCTCAAACTTGAAGATGGCATATTGTGCGATTCAGAATCTATCTAAGCATACAAGCTGATGTCTGCCTTTTTCTCTCGAGTACTCAGTCTTTCCTTCTCTTCCCTCTCTTTTCCTTCATCTCCTCCCTTCATATATATATATATATGCTCTGTATGGATTTCATATATGTGTTCGTATGTCTACATATACATATATATAGATATATACATATAATATGTATATATTATATAGATATATCTATATCTATATCTGTATATGTGTAGATATGTATATGTTATATATACATATATAACACATATGTATATATTATATAGATATATCTAGATATAACACATGCATATATTATATAGATATATCTATATAACTACACATTAAATCAGATGCTACCTGATAATATTCTTATTATTGACAGACTGCATATGACTGGGCTCACAAGGCATAATGGATATGAAGAACTCCTGTAGTCTAATTATTGTTTTCCTATGTGTCTGTGCTTAGATACATAAATGCTGGTACTTTATAATCGCCTCATAATTCAGCACAGTAGGCTGGTTACAGGTGTGCATACTAGGAAGAAGTCTATGGCACAGCCTGGATGCTCAGGCAGCTACACCTTGCGGGTCTGTGTAAGTGTGAGCACTGTGACTAAACTAGCTTATGATGAAATTTTCAAAACGGTCCCTGTTAAGTGACAAAAGACTGTCTGTGCACGTGCACGTGGTTTTGGTTCTAGTTCTTTCCAGAGCACTGATGAGTACACTTTCAGTGGACCCTCAGCAGGTCCTTCCTGCTGCCTCTGGGGGCAACGGAGCTTCTGTGGTGAACACATGTCTGGGTTTTGCAGGTGTGAAGGGAATCCTGCCACCTCCTGTCTCCTCTTTTGCGGGGCCATGTCCAAGTCCAAGAGTGCATCCAAGGCCAATGGAAAAGTTATCCTGTCTGCCTCTCCTTGGCCCTTTTGTAAATTTGTTTATTTTCACGTGTGTGTGTGTGTGTGTGTGTGTGTGTGTGTGTGTGTGTGTGTACACCAGGATCTCTTGTCACTGTAAATGAATGCCCATCTAGCTTTATATGGGTGGCTGGGAATTGAATCCAGGCCAGCAAGTGTCTTAAACCACCAAGCCCTTTCCCCAGTCCTCCCTACACACACACACGCACACGCACACGCACACGCACATGCATGCATGCACACACACATTAGCTTGAGAATATGGATTTTCTCAGGTGATGTGAACACCAGCCCCAGAGAAAGTCACAAGGAAAGGTCGTAAACAAGGCCGTTGGTGGGCAACACTGTGTCCTAAAGGCTCCCACGCCTTCAGCACTCCAAGGTCCTCAGTTCCTCTTATGCTAAAAGGTTCACACACCAGGGACCTTCTACCCTCGGCCGAGTCCAGGAGAGCAGCGCTGACCTCGAAGTGTCCAGCAGAGTGGTGGTTTCCACCTGTGAGGAGCTGATGCCCACCCAGAAGAGCATCCTGTGCAAGGAGCCCTGGCCTGTGCACATGCCCTGAGCTCTGCAAGTCACCCAAAGGGAAGACATATCTAAGTCAGAGTCCAGTGTGGGGCAAAGGGTGAGTCAAGGAAGGCAATGGTGGTATATGTTAGGGAAGGAGAGGCCCATCTTTCTGTTCTGGTCCAGCTGTGCCTTGGGTTTATGTGGAAGGGAAGGGACACCCAAGATCATGCCTACCAAAACAAACAAACAAAAACAAAACCAAAAAAAAAAAAAAAAAACACCAGAACCGCAGAGACCAGCTCACACAAAGAAATAGTCCAAGCAGAAAGTTGACACTGGATCTCTGGATGGAGCCCCCAGGAAGTCTCAAGCCCCGCAGCAGACAATGCCTCTGCATACCCCATCCTGGGAGCCCCTCCATGTGCACCAATGCGTGGAGGATAGGACACAACAGAATCCAGAGCAGACCAGGGATAGGAGGACAGCAATGCAAGAGAGGCACCCCCACCCCCCACTCCTGGACCTCACTTCTCTCCCCTCAAAACTCCATCCATTCTTACACTCCAGACCCATTCTGCTGCCGCACTCACCATGCCCAGGTGACCCAAGAACCAATTCCGTCTGGGAGGCTGAGGGAAACAGCGTAGATGACGATACTTTTCGTTCAAGGTATAGGTCTGGGTCAGGACACGGGCCAGGAGCCAGGAGGCCCCAACCAGCAGCAGGAGCAGCCATGGGGAGGCCGCCACTGGCCCCAGTCCCGGCCATGGCAGGCTCAGCTGTAGCATCCTGCAGGGCAAACAGACAGAAGGTGAGCTCCTGGGGCCCAGGAGAGGGATAGAGACCTCCAGGGTCAATAGACAGAAGCAGGGACTGTGAAGCCGGTGACAGAGAGAAGACCCAGGGCAGGGCAGGGAAGAGGCAGTGAGAGAGGACATCAAGAGGAGGAAGGAGACGAGGGGGGAAGAGTCAAACTGCCTGAGTGACCTGAGGTGACCAGGGGCTGTTCACCAGACACTACCAGGGTCAGCTGGATCAGCCTCCTGGCATATTAAGACACCCCGGTCCTAGCCAGAGCTCTCTCTAACCAAGGACAGGTCCCTGCAGCTCCACCACCTCTAGCCTGGCACCTTCTCTCAGGAGCAGAGAATCTCAAAGCTCCCTCCCTCTTCTTTGTCCTTGGCTCTTGGCGCTCGCTAGCAGTCCAGTCCGTGGTGGGAGGAGGCTGGGCTCCCCTGAGCCAGCCAATCCCTCCCATTTCCTAAAGCCTCCTCCCAGCCCAGGCAGGTGGCCAAGTGCAGGGGTCAGGCCAGCTGGCTACGGAGGGGAACCGACTCAGGGTCACACCGCATGGACACCAGATTTGGATCCTCCCACATGAGTAGGGAGGATGAGGGGTGAAGTTCTGAGCTCCACATTTACAGCTGCCCTTGCCATTCCAAGGACAGGGTGTAACGGATAGAATCATTAACCTGGGAGTTCCCTGGCAGGAGACCAGCTTCAGTCCATGTCAAGCCTGCCCCCAGAGCACCTCCAGATCTCTGTATGCTGGGCTGGGAGGAAGGACTGTGTGGACTTTCTTCCTTGCAAAACTAAGGCTCCAGAATGTCTCTGCCCAACATCTGAACAGCCTGAGAGAGTCCAAATCTTGTTGCCAAGCAGCCCAGGGCCCGGATGGACACATGACCTTAGGAGCAGGAACAAAGGATGAAGCCTCCCCCGCCCCACACTCCCAACCCAGGGATTTTCCAGGTCAAATTCCAAGTATCAGTAGATGGGCTGGAAATGCTGGGGATCAACAGGTGGAAGGAAGAAGGGGTAACTGAGAGGGACCCTGAACATATATGAATCTAGACTATATTTTTAAAAGTATTTTTATTTATTTGTAAGAGACAATAGAGAGAGAGGGAGGGAGGGAGGGAGGGAGGGAGGGAGGGAGGGAGAGAGAGAGAGAGAGAGAGAGAGAGAGAGAGAGAGAGAGAGAGAGAGAGAGAG
>PVHP010029377.1:0-22553 GCA_004024765.1 Zapus hudsonius
GGGGGGGGGTGAAGCACAGAAATGCATACAGTTTTGGAGGAATGTGTATTCCTCCCACTTATCTAAATAGAAGCTGGGTTGCTCCTATTAAAGAGGAGACTGATGAAAAGAAGCTCTTTCAAAGCTGTTGGATTCACATTGAGTGAAGAGCTGGTATTTTCTTATTGGAAGGGCCTTTTAACTCCTTTGGCAATGTGTGCATTAATAGATAAGTATTTGCTTCAAGGTTTCAAGACTTGTGCTTCTAACAGAATTAAAGTTTGACTTTCATTATGTTAGTGTCAAGGAGTCGGGTGCATTTTCTCCAATGAGTAAAGAATTAAAAATCAGGAAAAGTTTGAAAGCCAAGCAGAGTGAAATTTATTCAAAGCAATAGTAACAGGCAGAGAGAAGAGACTCATGGGAAGAGGGGAATCCAGAGACTTCGTGAGAAGAGGGGACCACAACAATCAGGGTTCTTCCATAGGGGCCTATGTAGGAGCCCAGAGCAGAACAGTCCATGTGGAATGAGACCAGCTTGCAGGTTAGTTGTAGGTACTGGTGTGTTTCTCTGCTCTCTTTCTATCATTGGCATTTGTAATTGCACCTGAAGAACATGTAAAAGGAGTATTAAGGGGCTGTAGAAATGGCTCAGCAGTTAAGGCACTTGCCTGTAAAGCCTAACGACCTGGGTTTGCTTCCCCAGTACCCATGTAAAGCCAGATGCACAAAGTGGTATATGCATCTACAATTTGTTTTTAGCAGCTGGAGGCCCCTGGCCCATTCTCTCTGTATCTCTCTCTTCTTTCAAATGAATGAATGAATGAATGAATAAATAAATAAACAAATAAATAAAGGGTATTAGCAACATAGACCTAAATCATGCCCTATCTCAGAGAGGGAATTGTTCTTTATAGCATGACTTATTCTGTGGAAGCTAATTCAACTTGTATTGTTCTTTTCTTGCTGGTGACCAGAGAAAGCAATTTTTTTTGAAGGAACATTTTTTTTTGTTAGAATAAGATCCATGTTAACAGTTACATTTATTGAACATTTATGTGGAAAACTTTATTAAACATTATAGGTGTATATATAATTTTATATCTAATGGCATTTAATGTTTAAAGTAACCCTGTGATACAGGTAATATCTTTAATCTTACATCTGAGAATATTTGAGTCCTTAAGTCTGTTTGCTTGATTGCATTCCCTTACTGTATACAGCAGTCAGCTTTTTATTTCTGTAACAAGTTATCTGATGTGGCTATGTAGAAGCTCACATAGAATAAACTATATTTAGAGCCGGGTGTGGTGGCACACGCTTTTAATCCCAGCACTTGGGAGGCAGAGGTAGGAGGATTGCCATAAATTCAAGGCCACCCTGACACTACATAGTGAATTCCAGGTCAGCCTGGACTAGAGCGAGACCCTACCTTGAAAAACCAAATAAAGTAAAATAAAAAAATGAATAAACTATACTTAGACTACTTCAATTCTAGCTGACAATAAGTTGGATGCATATAAGTTTTGTTATATAATATGTATTTTTTAAAAAATTTAGTTTAGGTATAAATACTATGAATACTGTTCTCTTTTCAATTTTATTCTTGACATAAAATTGCTTTATGCATTAACATTCAAATCCTAAAGAATCCTGAACAGAGCCTTGTATTGCACGCATCAGATTTTGTGTTTTCAAACATTTTGTGTTGTTTTAAAAATGTTCCTGAAAGTAGCTGCTTGATACAGAATAAAGGTTTAGCGCACAGTTTGAGAAGCTCAAAGTCCAGGCAGCATGACACACGCTCTGGCTGCATTACATCCCACTGTGGACCCCTGTTTATCTGTGTATGCATCGTCTTTTCTCTCTCCTCCCTATCCCTTTAACCCTCGCAATGAAATCATTAGAGTGATATAAACTAAACAATTTCAAAATACCCCACCTATTATAGTCAGCTTCTCCTTGCTGGGACAAAGAGACCAATCAAAGCTGC
The DNA here is from genome assembly GCA_004024765.1 of Zapus hudsonius. Taxonomy (NCBI): domain Eukaryota; kingdom Metazoa; phylum Chordata; class Mammalia; order Rodentia; family Dipodidae; genus Zapus; species Zapus hudsonius. The sequence goes on from PVHP010029377.1 coordinate 1,973, forward strand.
TTGTGGAGAATGAGTTTATGGACTCAAGGGGAAGCTCCATAATGGCAGCGAAAACGATGGCATGAGCAGAGGGTGGACATTACCTCCTGGCCAACATCAGATGGACAACAGCAACAGGAGAGTGCTCCAAGCACTGGCAAGGGGAAGGTGGCTATGGCACCCATAAGCCCGCACCCAACATCACAGCTCCAATAAGGCTTCAATACCCAAACTGCCATCAGTTGGGGATTAAGCATTCAGAACTCATTTGTTTGTGGGGGACACCTGGGTCCAACCATCACATCACCTGTAGACAACTTTAGTTGGATTTTCTGTTCTCTACTGCCGTTAACATAAGATTTGGGGGATGAAACTCCTGCACGAGTTCAGACCATCTTCTCACTGCAGCATTCTACAGGCCCTCCTTGATTCCTAAAGCTCACGTTCTCAGTCTTAACTCATTCCAGCATTCATTCAAGAATTCAAGAAATTATCTGATTTATGACATTTTGTAGTTTTGACCCTGCAATATCTAAACTATAGTAATGAGGTAGACTTTTATATCCCAATTGGAAGAAATAGACAGGTCAAAGGCATAATTGGCCCAAAGCAAGACAAAGCAGGGCAAACATTCAAATCCAAACCTCCAAGTCTGTCCTCCTGCTCATGCCAGGACAGTGTTGGGCAGCCTTACTCCTACCTGGCTTTCCTTGATTCAGCCCCTGCTTCAGTTCTCACAGGTTGGCATCTCCTTTCTGCATCTCTCCCAGGCTGGAGTCTCATGCTGGTAGCTCTGAAACTCTGGACTTCCTATGGCAGTCCTGCCCCTGCAGCTCCATTAGTTGTGGCCCTAGTGGGGTTTCTCCTCAGGGACTCCACCCTGATAACAGGCGCAGACATTCTGTGAATTCTAGGTCTCCATGCCTTGTCTCTGTTGGTCTAGGCCTGTGTGGCTGCTCTCACTGGTTGCAAGCTGCTGTCTGCAGCTTTTTGAGGCTTGTGTGGAATTCTGCTTGCAGTTTTCTCTGGAGGCTGTCTGATGAGGCTGGTAGCTCGGTTTTTCTGGAGTCTACAGTGCAGCTTCACTTTCACAGCCTCCTTAGGCCTCACCCCATCAGGCACTTTCCACAGGGGCTCCAATCTCCAGGTAACCTTCAGCCCCAGCTCTCTGGATTTTCTTTGAAGTTTTGGTGAGAGCCGCCATGACCCTTAACTCCTGCATTGTGCATGCCTGCAAAGCCTGCTGTTCATGGACGATGCCCAGCTCCTCCACTTACAGGAGCTGTACCTGGGCCCCTTTGAACCTTGACTGCACCCAAAGAATGTTTTGCCAATAATCCAGACTCCACAGTAAGCCCTGGGGCTCTTTTCTGAAGCAATTCTGCCCTGGAACATTTCTGAGGTGTCCTCAAGGCATCTTTCTTATTCTCCTGATGCAACACACTTAAATTCTTTTTAACCATTCTCATCTTTTGAACCATAGGCTGTTCTGTGCATCCCTCACTCAACTCCCCTCTACCAGGTATTTTTTTCTCCTCCTCAGGCAAGGCCCCTCATCTTTCCTCTCTGCCTCCCTTTTAAGCAGTTCTGTCTTCAGTCCATTCTTTCCAACTCTCATTTGGCTGTAAGCAGTGACAAGCAGCCACACAGCAGCCTGATGGCTTTTCCTCCAGTTTCCAAGAGAATGCTCCTTTCTATCTGTCATAGTCAGCCACACGCCGCTGGGATAAATCTCCAAACCAGGCACAATTTGGGGAGGGAAATATTTATTGAAATAACAGATCCAGGGGAAGTTTCAATAATGAAGGAAAAGACTGGCCCCCTTTCATAGATCCAAGCAGAGAGAGAGGGACCCAGAACATCCAAAGCAAGCATGCTTCTGGAATGAGAGGTACCACCGTGGCTATTTTCTGAAGACAACCAGGGCATCCTTTTGCTACTTGCTTTAATTTTTTGTTTAAATATTCTACTGGATGAGCAGAGGAACCTCCAGGTTGGATAATTACTTCTAGTGCTACCCCTTCTTTTCTGTTACATATAAGTGGAAATCTGGTTGAGCGGGCATGCCCACTGCCAGGGAACAATCAAGGTGCCTGTAGCTTTTGGAAGACCTATTGAGTCTCTGGAGTCTACTCAATCTGAGACCACCCCTGTGTCTGTGTCTACTTGAGAGCCCGATAAAGAGGTTTAGCCAGTTCAGCATATCCTACTATCCAGATCTTAACCATAGTCAGTGACCCCCAGAAAGACTTTAAACTGCTTTAGAGTCTTAGAAAGTGGGAAAGTAAGAATAGTCTGTATTCTTCCATTTCAGTGTCCTGTTTCTTCATCAATAATGAGACACACCAGTAAAAGAAAATAGATATTTACCCAGGGATCTTCTTCTCTATGTACCTAGCAATGGAAACTACCTAACTCCTATGTCTCAATTAGTCCTCACGGTAGTCTCTCTAAAATAACTTGTCATTGTATTTTGATGCTGTGCTTATTTTATTTTATCATGGTTCTTAAATTATAGTAATCCTGCCAGCCTTTAGATTCATTATAAATCAATTTCATATTTACATTGTACTTGGTAGAACATCTTCAAATGTTCTTCAAAAATAAAGTGATCAGTCCATGTAACAGTAACCACCCTGAAAGAAGCAATGGCTTTGTCTCCTCTTCAAAACTTACTGGAGCAAAAATTACTGAAACTCCCATGGTTTCTACTGGTTACTGTACACATTATCTCTATATCAGAGCATACTTCAGAACATTGAATGACTGAGTTATCTTTTGGAACAGAAAATCCATTTCTGGAAAATGTCCTCAGCCTGCTCCACCTATGTAACCTGGCTTGGCAGAAGCTTTTTCCTGGGCCCCTGTTTTCTTGAAGTGACATTCATTCATTAGTTATTGATTGCAATCTTAATTATGAGCCAGACAATTTAGTAGGAAATGAGTTTCTAGTAGCAACTCTAGCAAAGAGCATGCTTGCCCTCAGGCAGTTCGTGCAGACAGGAACATCTCAAGCAATGAAAACCAAGTAGCTTGTATAACAATGATATATTTGGAGCGCAATGCTGGGATTTCTGTATATGAGTTTGCTGATGGTCAGGAAAGTCACCATTTAACATGAATCTGATGATGGCAAAGCATTAGTGTTGAGGAGACTCAGGGGAAAAGTGCTGCAGGGGCAGGAGCACTGAGGAGGTGGAGATATAAGTGCATGGATTCTGATTACAGAATAATGCAATACCCCCTTGCCTGCCATACTAATAATCAAAGATTCCTTTGAGTAGACCCTGGATACATCTAGAATCAGTATTATATAATACCTGGAATGCCCAGGTCTTAACAAATTACACGAACTAGTGGCTAGATCATGTAAATGAAACATACGGATTTTTTCTAAAAGTATCTCCATGGGTCGCAAGGTCTGTGTTTCACCAGTGAACCCTGAGAAGCATACAGGCTTCTTAAGCATGTTCTGTCCTGTCACACATGCTTGTCAAGTTCCGTGTCCATGTGAGGAGTTCTCTTCTGCCCCCAAAGGCAGCTCTCAGAGGTGTCATTAATCTCTTGGATTGTGATCAGGTTGCAGCTCATCTGAACACAAGGCAGATTCAATATGGGCCACCATTCTCTGAGCTGGTAGATTGCAGTGCTCCCACTGGTCACGGGGACCTTGCCATGGTCTGTGTTGTTTCCTGCTTCAAGGGGATATTGCCATTGAAAGGAAGTGAAGCACCAGGAGTGAGGATGTCTATGGATCGTCTCTTACCATCTTTCTGGGTAGGAAACAGAAACACAAACTTCAATGGCTTTGCTTGGTTGTATGGGGTTCAATTAAGTGATGGTGATTCTTTCCTCACAGGCCTGAAGGATTGATACTGTTGTTTAAGATCCAGCCCAAATAATTTTCTATGACATTTTGCCTGGTCATCCTTAATTCCCTGTGCTAAAGGCACATTGAGTTTGCACAGCTTGATTACCATGCTACTCTGTCTTTGCCCATCCCAGGTTATCTGGGAAGGTATCTGACTATAAATCTGTATCCTTATTTGCATTGTGAGCTATCTGTTTGGCTTATTTAACTTTCTCCAGAGTACCTGTTCAAAAGGTGTTTGCTGAAAATGAATAAATAAAAGAATGTTGTAAGTACAGCTCTACTAGACTAGGGAGATAGCTGTCTGTAAAATGTTGAACTTGTAAGCATCATGACTTGACTTTGATCCTCAGAATCTGGGTAAAACAGGTGTGGTGGGGTGTACTTGTAATCTCAGTACTGAGCAGGTGGAGATTTGTGGACCCCTTGGGCTCACTGATTAGCAGTCTAATCTATTTGATGAGCTCCAAGCCAATTAGTACTTCTGTCTCATGAACAGGTGGTTGGCATTCCTGACACCTGAGGTTTTCCTCTGGCCTCCAAATGCATGTGCACATGTGTGTACCCACACCTGCACTTGCACATATGTAAGAAAATGGATAATAAAGCTCTACCAAAGCAATATAAAAATGTGGATTTCAAGCATTGGTTGGTGACAGAGTACTGATAAACTACCATAATTAGAGGAAGCTGGGGAGGACAATAAAGAGGAGTCTTCCTCAGAAGAAACCTGTTGAAATAAAGACCATCACTCATTTAGGATTGCTAATCTTCCATTTATGTAGGCAATTTATTTTTTCCACTTTGGGAAATAATGGGCAGAGATGATTGAGATACATGGAATTATCTCATTTTATAATAGGCTCGCCTGCACATTCTTTTTGTTTTTCTGTAATATCTGCTCAACAATGTGTGTCTCGAGTACTCTGCCTTTATCACTTAATAAGGGTAATATTCTGAACGAAATGGAATCTTTCTCTGAAGGTTAAAACTATTGTAATGCCTTAAGGCCATGATAGCATGCAGCAGCCTCCTGACCTGGCCTCTCTGGAAGATGCTTAGGAAGTACAGCTGAGTCTGCCCTGACTCCAGGGCAGGAGCAGCAAGTCATTTTTAAAATAAATCTGAAAATAATTTGGTTTCCTTATGACCCAAGCCTTCCCCACAGAAATCATAAGCTATAAAAACTTCTGATAGGTTTATGTGTCTGGTTAATCAAGAATTACTCTGTGCTTTAAACTTGGTATCAAGTGACACCACTCATCCTTCTTTGGCACATCACAGGTTGTGAAGCCATCAAACTTGTCACCAAGTAACAACTATACTCAAATTCTGGAAGAAAGTCAATTCATAATCTTCTCATTGTTATTTATTTCCTCACCTCTACCAGGGAATCTTCCATGACCTTCCACACTGTGGTCATATCTTCCACTTTTCGACATTTGCAGTTGATGTGATTAATGGAAAGTCCCCAGAAAAGATGCTGTGGAGAAAGCAGGACACACTGCCCCTACTTCTCTACACTGTGTCTCGGTGCTAAGAGGACGATGAATGCTGATGAGAACCAACTACTTCCTCAATCACATCTCATTCTTAGGGATGAGGTGTTTTGCAGCTGCTGCCTAGACTACACTCTATTACTAAACTGCCAGGATGATCATAAATAAAGCAGACAACTGAGATGACATCACACACAGTAGTTTTACCCATTTATAAAACTAACAGCTCCAGAAGACACTCATGGGACACATTTTTCTGTAATAATATGTCAGAAACAATAGAATTATTTTGAGTAAAGCAGTTAATGGAAATGGACTTCATTTGATATTCATATTTTCTATGTGATCTCTATGAAGACTGGAGGCTTTGGTCAGATTATTTACCTTGGAAATCTGTCTTAAAACATTGTTAGGACATAAAAGCTAGATAGAAAGAGTCATGAGAGGACTCTCTTTCTGGCCCTGGTATATACCCACCATATATCTCCTCTCATTGGCTAACACTGGTCAAGATGCTTAATTTTTTTTAGAGTCCAGTTTTTCTCATTTATTAATGTGGACATCATGTAGTCTTTGTAGGATTGTTGTGAAGAACTTGCTGTAGATATTACAAGAAAATATCTGAAATATAATAAATGTCCTTAGGGTCTCATGACTGTTTACATTCTCATCAGAAATCTGATGAGCTTCTACTTCTCATGTAAGACTCAGTCCAAATGACTCAGGTCAAGTTTCTTGGATCCATCAATAAATATATTTTTAACATTTTATTTTATGTATTGTGAGCAGAGAGGAAGAAAGATAGTTAGATTTGGCTTTATAATGGGTACAGGGCAATCGAATCCTGGTCTGGGAAATTCCTCTAGTCACTGAGCCATCTCCCCAGTCCTCAATCAATGAATAAATATTGAGTAATAAAATTGATGTAAATGTACTCTGTCTGTAGTAGTTACTATTAATAGCAAAATCCACCAATTAAGGGTTTTCTCTTCTCACTGTGAACATTAACCTGATACAAAACAGGAGGCAAGTCTTTTTGGGTGTGGAAAAAGACACAATGCCCTAGTGCCCAATATCTGAAAATGATGGCTTTACAGATTTCATTCTAGGCAGGAAGATAAATTGTCCACATAATCTATGTGATTAGAAATTGAGACCTGCTAATGGTCTTTGGACAGTTGAAGGTAGGGCGACTAAATAACAACAATAATAATGAAAAAGAATTAAAAAGTAAGACAAGAAATAAAAAACTAAAAATTATTTAATTGACTTAAGTGGAAGCAGTAGTCAGGAACAAAAATTTCATGTGAAACAAAAGAAAATATCTAAAAAGATAAATTACAACCCAACCACTTTAATAATTATATTATACGTAAAAGGACCAATATTCTGCTGAAAGTAAACTGGATAAATGTCAAGACTGTGGCAGATGTGGAGATGCTCTAGAATCTCCATTTCAAGGGTAAGCTTCTCTTTGTTCTGTTGTTAGATGTGTACTTCCATCTGGTTGTTCCAGCTATAAAGAGTCATGTCACAGAAAGCAAGCCTTTTACAATGTGGCCATAGTCATTCCTGATCATGGCAGGCACTTAAAGATTTGGGCAGAATGTATTTGCTGGATCCCCTATGGTACAGAGTTCCTGGATGGAAGGAGAGGCAGGATAAACGTCAAAACTACAGCACGGTCCATCCTGTTTAATCCCTCTCCTTTCCAAAGTTGCTGATTTCAATAAACATTCTTCACAACAAACTTTAGCTCACCATCTGATTTTGGTGAACCTAACTATATGACAAAGATTCAGTTATAATTTGTCCACACAGATGGACTTAAAATGTGGAGACAGATTTAAAATAAAAGGGTAATAAAAGACACGATATGCCAACAGTAAACTTAAAACACAAGTAATGAGGCTGGGGAGATGGCTCAGTGGTTAAAGATGCTTGCTTGCAAAGCCTGATGGCTTGGGTTTGATACCCCAGGACTCATGTAAAGCCAGATGCACAAAGTAGCATGTTTGTTTGGAATTTGTTTATAGTGGCAGGAAGCCCTGGCATGCTCATTTTTTATCTTGCTCTCTCTCTGTCCGTCTTGTCTGTCTCTGTTTCTCAAGTAAATAAATTAAAAAAATTTTAAAGAAAACTACAATAATGATGAGACAAGGTGGAACTGAGACCAAGGAGTGTTACCTAACAGAGCTATTTTAAATGATAAAAGTGTAAATTCAATAGAAAATCACAAATGCACTTAATTCTTGTGCATCTAAGCCCTCATATGTTTCAAAACATATAAATAAAATTGACAAAATAAAGGGCAAATAAGGCACATTTATGGAATGTTCCCTCTGACATATAGTGTATCATATATATGCAATATGATATGTAATATATGTCTTAATCAATTGAAACCTTACAGAGTGTACTTTCTACCATTAGGACAATTAGAAGCCAATATCAATAAGGTGTTTTGAAAAATAACTCAGAATTTGGAAATTTAATAGTACATAGCACATGTTTAAAAATGCATGGTTAGAGAAGTCACAAGGAAATAAGATAACATTTTCAATTAAATTATAATGAAAACACACATTGTGAAATGGATGTGATATAATGAAAGCAATGATCAGAGGGAAATGCTGTAGCTTTAAAGGCCTATGAGATAAAAAAAAGACATAAGCCCAATTATTAAGTTTCTAAAAAAAACAACAGCAGCCAGAACAATAGAAAGAGCAATGACTTCAAAAAAGAAAACTGATAAACCAATAGTTTCTTTGAGGAGATTAATAAAACTGACAAACTCCAAGCAAGATGTGTAAAGAAGCTGGTGAAGTGGCACAGGCCTATAATTCTGGTACTTGACAGGATGAGACAGGAGGATTGAAAAGTAAGGCTAACCTGGGCCACACAGCAAGTTTAATGTCAGCCAGGCTACAGAGTCTCAAAACCCTGTCTCAGAACCCCCAAAATCCCTGGAAGAAGAAAGAAAGAGTGAACACAAACCAACAATGCCAAGATTGAAACCTCAGAGGCTATAGATATTCACTGGTGTTGTGGTTTGCAGGTTTGTGTCTTACCCCAAATTCATGTTGAAATTTAATCCTCTGTGTGGAAGCACTGAAAGAAATGGCTTTGATGTGGGAATCAGGCCATGGGGAATCTGCTCTCAGGAACAGATCGGTGTCTTTTGTAAGGACTTCAGTGGGTCAATTTGCTCCTTGTGTTCCTTATTCTATCTGAGGACATTGACGACTGAAACTATCTGTGCCTTGACTTTTGACTTATCAGCCTCCATAATAATAAGAAACTAATTTCTGTCATTTGTAAATTATCTAATCTCTGACAGTTTGTTATAGTAACATAGATGAAGACATTGGATAATGAGGAAATATTAAATGAAAAAAATTTAAATTAACTTAAATGTACAAATTCATTAAAAGATATAGCTGCCAAAGTTCATCAAGAAGAAATTAAAAACTTAAATAGCAAAATGGTAATTATATAAGTGGAATTATATAAACAACAACCACACAGAGAGAATTCAGGCCCAGTGCCTATCAACATTATGATTTCTTTCAAAAATTTAAAGGAAGAAACATATCTTAACTCATGACATAGGGTAGCATAAACCTGGTGCCAAGGCCTGAAACATTACAGCAAAGAGAGTAGCACACTGATGTTCTCCATGGACTTCAAAAAAACCTTGACAAAACTTCTGGAAATAGTTTGATTCAATCCAAAATTGAAAAAAAATAGAACCAATTTAATTGGTTTTATTGAAAGTTTGAAAGAGAAACACCTTACGGACATCCTAACATTCCTACAAATATAGAAAAAGACCATGGCAAGATTCAGCATGTATACATGATGAAACTCAGCAAAAAATATATTTCTCAAACTTATATGGCTAATATCTTAATGGTGACATAGCATGAGACTTCCTTCTAAAGAAAAGGAATAAAGTAAGAATGTCCATTCTCATCATTTCTATAACATAAGGTAAAATATAGATTTGAAGGTAGAAAATAATGTTGTCTTTACAGATAACACAATTATATATAGTCCATACACTTTTGGGTGAAAAGGCTTAGAAAATACCAAAAAAAAAAAAGAAAAATAGAAAACATAGTTTTAGAATTAATGAGTGAATTTAATAAGATCACAGGATACAAATAACCATATAAAAATCATATGCTGTAACTAGAAAATAAAATAGTAAAATACATTCATAATAATTCAAAAGACATAATGTATTTGGGAATTTAACAAATGTAAAAGGTGTACTGTTATTTGGGAAATACTGGTCAAATTAAGACATCAAGTTAAAACTCAATTCACATGATTTATTTAAGCAATAACAAAAGCAATAATAAAAAGAATGGATGTGGGGAACAAACCAGCAGAAGATGGCAGAGAAAACAGAGGAGAGCCATGATCCATTGAAGACAAGAAGATAGCTGACTGCAAACCATGAGATATGCCACCTCTACCACATCTGCCAGGGCCCAGGAGAAATTGCAGAAGAAGCAGTGACACGAATACTGCTCTTGCTGCTAGCCTGACAACCAATACCAGAGCAATGGTGACAGACATGGTGATCAATCAAAACCTATCAAAGCAGAAATCCAGAGGCTACAGAGAACTCAACACTAAATTGGTCTGCCAGTTGGTCTGCCAGTAGGTCTGCCATGGCTTAAGAAACATTACAGAAGAAGGGGCGAAAAGACTGTAAGAGCCACAGAGTGGGTAGGAATATCCTGAGGCATGATCCTTCCCGCTACCCCACAGGGATGAACTGAGGCCTTTATGACCTAACAGTGAATACCATAACCCCACTGAGATTATGATTATGAGCCCCAGGGAAATGGGAGCAGGGGCTAGGGGGTAAAAGAGTAATATATATATTAGATTACTAGATTAATATATGTTTATATATATTTAAAAAGAATGGATGTTACCAATGGTTGATGAGTTAAGACTTTTTGAGGATTGAGTATGGAATATTGAATATACACTAAATATACAACTAATTAGTGGATCCCAAATATCTTAATAAACTTACATTTTTAAGAATAGCATAGTCTCATGAATGTTTTTTTTTTATTTTATTTATTCATTTTCAAGGGGAGAGAGAGAGAGAGAGAGAGAGAGAGAGAGAGAGAGAGAGAGAGAGAGAGAGAGAGAGAGAGCACACCAGGGCCACTACCTTGTGGTGGTTCTAGCTTATGTGGGTCCTGGGGAATTGAACCCAGGGCCTTAGGCACTGGAGGCAAGTGCCTTAACTGCTGAGCCATCTCTCCAGCCCATAGTCTCATGAATGTTTAATGTGCCCTGAATATTAAACATCTCTGATGTATTTAGTATCTCATGAATATTTATTATTCAGTTGCTTTTGCTCCATCTTTTTCTACCTACATTTAATACATACTCTACTTTGTGACTCTCTGACTAACACATCTTAGAAATTGCTTGTACTAATGCTTATTAAGTTTGATAACTAACCCAAGTGTTTTAAAATGTACTTTAAACACTTGAGAAACTTTGCCAATGTTCTACATTCATAGACACACATTCATATAGACACATTCATCTTTTGTAATGAACTGAATATTTTCAAAAGTCAGTGTGCATTACATGTGCAAGCCCTGCATGCTTAAAATTACATTACTTTGCTGGGAGAAATGATGACAGACTTACCTAAGTGAGATATGTACATTTTCATATTCTGCAAATTTAATAGGGATTAAAATGTAAAATTGATACAGAAGAACTATATATTAATGGAGTCAACATTGACTGAACTGATTGATAGATTCAGTATGATTCCAACTTATAAAATTACAGATCTAGAGAGATGGCTCAGCCATTAAGGTACTTGCCTGTAAAGCCTAACGACCTGGGTTCAGTACCCTAGTGCCCACATAAAGTCAGACACTCAGAGTGGCACATGCACCTGGAGTTTGTATGCATTGGCTAGAGGCATTGGCACATCCATTCTCTCTCTCTCTCTCACACACACACACACACACACACACACACACACACACACTCTCTCTCTCTCTCTCTCTCTCTCTTTTTTACTCTCCTTGCAAATCAATAAAATTTTTTTTTAAAAATCCAAGCAAACCTTTGGAGGAGGAAGTCAGGAAACATATCATAGTCTGATTCTAAGTCTATGTGGACATGCAAGATAATTATGAAAATTTAAGAACTCAAACTAATAGACTTAAAGACTTATTTTTAGTGCAAAAATATACATGTAGAATGAAACACAAACATATATTCACATATAGATAGACAATTGGTTTTCAGCAATGGAGCCACAATAATAAATTGTTGAAAAAACAAGCTTTTCATCAATTAGATCTGTTCTAATTGAATTTTAAGAATATGCTATAACACATCACTGTGTATAAAAGTTAATTTGACATGTATACTTGTTCTAAATTTAGGTGTTAAAAGAAAGCAGGGTGGAGAGATGGCTTAGTGGTTAAGGTGCTTGCCTGCAAAGCCTAATGTCCTGGATTTGATTCCCCAATGCCCACATAAAGCCAGATGCACAAAGTGACATATATATCTGGAGTTTGTTTGCAGTGACTGAAGGCCCTGGCACACCCATTCTCTTTGTCTGTCTCTCTTCTATCTCTCTCTGCTTGCAAATAAATAAATACAAATTTTTTAAAAGAAAGAAAACATAAGGAAAAAATATGCATGGCCTTGTGGTAGACAGAATCATGCAAACACCTCGGAAAGCCATATGATAATTTATTACAAAACTGGAGATATCACTATGATGAAACACTTTACTGTTAGGTATTTATTTAAAGAAATTTAAAATTATGCCCATGAGAAGACTTCTGTCTGAATTTTCATAGCAATTTAATTCACAATAATCTCAACCTGAAGACAACCTAATAATCTTTTGATTGGATAATATTGAAACAATACATAAATGTATACACAACACAGGGGTACATGTTATGTATGCACCAGAATGTCTCTGATTCACTGTATGACCTTCTGTCTTTTGCTTTCTTTGATGTGATTGCTGATGAATGTCACTTCCATTTCTACTCAGGCAGAAGACAGCAGAGATTTTCACATGTAGATGAAATAGAATCCAGGGAAGGGAAAGGAACTTCCTCATTTTTGTCTTTTCTATACTCAAGAGAATTTTCACACCGTTTGGAGATTAAGGGAGCAAACATACTAGAAAAATCAAGCGATAGGCAATAAAGTATTACAAAAAGGAACAAAGTCCTGATAAACTACAGTGGATCCTGATGTAAACTGCAGATGCATCCTGGGAATATGCCAAGCCAAACACAAAACACCACGCATTTATGATTCCATTTGTATGAAATATTCAGGTAATTCCATAGAAACAGAAAACAATTTAGTAGTTGCCAGGAGCTGAAAGGTGAGTGGAGAGTGGGTAGTGACTACTAATGGCTTTGAGTTTTCTTTTCAAATGTTGAAATGTTCTGGAATTAGATTGTGATGCTAGTTGCATAATCTTGTGACAATAATAAAAAACTTTAAAAAGGTAAATTTTATGTTCCATGGATTTTATCTCAATAAAACCCCCTATGCATATTTCAGTTCTTTTTTATTTTACCTCTGTGCAACATTTTTCAGTCTTAGTCATAGCACCATCATTATTTTGTTTCTTTCTGTGATTCCATTAATATTCTTCTGATTTCCCCTAGTTTTCTGATCGGTCCTTCTTGACTTCCCCTGCATATTCTCATTCTCTTATTCATTATGTAAAGCAATATTGATGTTCCTCAGTGCCTTTAGAGGTCTTCCCCTTGGTGCACCTCTCTTCCTGGCATTTCAACTGTGCTTTTTATGATCTTGTGTTTCATCCACTTTTTAGAATATGTGTGGGTGGGAGGATATTTACTAGAGAATGTGCAGTTTACTAGTGGCTACTACAATGAAGAACATGACTCATCTCTCCTAGCAACTCTTAGCTGCCATTAGGTACTCTGGGATGTGTGGGTCTTACAAATCTGTTCCCCGTTCATGATAAAATATTGGTTGACAGCATCAATCTTGTGCAGGAAACTACAGCTGCTGTGAGTTCATGAGTGTAATGGTCACATCATATCCGGAAGACAGTATTCTTCAGCCCTCCTCCCCTTCTCTCTATTTACATTCTTTCTGCCCCTTCTCAATGAAGTTCTTTGAGCCTTGGAGGAGAAGAGTGGCTTAGTTGCCCTGTTTAAGGGTTGAGCACATAACAGTCACTTATTCTCTCAACTTTCCCAGCTATACATCTCAGTATTAACCTCTGGCCATTCCTAAAAGAAAGTTCTGGGACTGAGGCATTAAGCAGAGGAATCTATAGGACCAGACATGGATATTTAGAAGGCAGTTTGATGTGCTAGCTCATTAGTATTATCACAATAGTAGGTTCCCCCACTAGGATCCATGTTTATAGCCACAGGCTTTTGGCCAGGTTTGTAGTACCAAGCATGAATTCCCTCCTGTGAACTTGGCCTCAAGTCCAATCAGAAAGGAGTTGGTTACTCCCATAACATTGATGTCCAGTTGCACCATCTTGCCTGGGAGGTTGGTTTTGGAGTTCTCAGAATCCATAGCTGGGTAGAATTGTTGATGTCTTTCCTCCCCCAGTAGCTTGCATTGCACTTTCTGGCCTGAAGAAAGCTAGTGGACTGGGAGGAAGCTACAATCTAGTTTTCACCCACCCACAATTGTGCCCTGAGCTTCATCCCTTCTGTTCAACTTCACATGCTTTGATATCCTTAACCTCCCAATTTAAACCTGTGCCAAACATTTTATCTTTGCTCCAGACTGAACTTGCTAGTGTTCCTGTTTACTTATCTCAAGAAATTAGGGATCATTTTTGACAAGTCCAGTTCACCAGGGGCAGTCTCCCAGAGAGTATGTTTGTTTCCAGCCAGTTCATAAAGTCTGGCCTATCTCTCAGTCCTATGGCATTTAGTTCTGCAAGCTGCTCAAGAGGCAAAAAGGATAGGAAGTCACTATCTTCTCATCATCCAAATGCAGAGTAAGTGTGATAGTTAATGGGCTTGAGAGACACTTTGGGAGTAGTGAAGCACACTTTTGAGTGTGTCTGTGAGGGCTTTCCCAGAGATGACTGTCATGTGAACAGCAACTGAGTGGAGGAGCTCTACTGTGAATGTGGGCAGGATCAAGCAGAAGCAGAAGGAAGAAACATGTTAGTACTAAAGCCTTCCATGAGGTGAACAGCTTGGCTGTACCATGCCCTGCCACTACAATGTCCTTCCTCACTACCACAGGCCTGTACAGTGCAAGGGGGGGCAGCAAACCATGGGCTGAAGCCTCTGAAACTGTGAGCCAAAATACATCTTTCCTTCTTTACAGTGTCTCTCACATATTTGACAGTGATGAAAAATTTAACACAATAGGTTTGGATCTCATTGCCTAGTTCAAGAACAATTTCTAAGATATAAAACAAAATAGTTAAATGAAAGAATCTGATATAATCAGAAAAATGATTGTTTTAATAACAGGTAAATATCTTATTTTAAATTAAAAATGAGAACAATAAATATGAGTGTAGATAGAAAGTTTCCCTAAGAGCAGAATTAGTTACCTCAATTTTTTTAACCTTTCCTATTGCTTCATAGACATGGAACATGGAATTCCAAAATAATATCAGAAAAATTCAGTTTTGTTTTGCTTGGAAATAAGATAGATAAAAAGAGAAGGAGAGCATGTCTTCCACAAAGTGACTTTCAAGTGCTGGTTTCTGGTTATAAAGAAATGGTAAAGTCATGAAATGGTTACTTTGTTTAAAATAGCACAGAAAGAATTAGGATCTACTTCAGATCAAAAAGTCAATGTTCTCCAGGCGCTATGGAAACAGAAGCAAATGGTGCTTAGAGATAGCAGAGCGATTGATGCTGAAGAAAATGCTTTTGTTCTGTTTCCAATTTCCTCTGACTATGGGTTTTAGGGTGAAGAATTGGTAAGTTAAAGAAAACGGCTGAATAAAAAACTAAGTATCAGATCATAAATTTTCAACTGGCCTTGTTACTGAAGAGGTTTTTTTGTTTTGGCTAAATCATTTTGCTTCTCTGTATCTCATTTCTTAAATCTCCACATTGAGTTGGGCTTGCTTGTTCAGGAAGAATTTAAGAGATATCCTTTGTGTACTAGGGTTCTATCACCTTGCAAATCTTTATAGGCATGTCTTTAATGATAGACACATACTTATATTGGAGACCATTTCTGTTCATATTGCTTCCTTGAAAGATGGTATAAGAGGAAGTAGAGGAAGTCGAGGGGCTGGGTGAAGGTGTGGTGGGAGGATTATGATCAGGGTACATTGTATATATGCCTTGAGATGGTCAATGCATTTAATTTTTAAAAAGATGGCATAAAGCTGGTCATGGTGATTCATGCTTATAATCCTATCACCTGGAAGGCTGAGGCAGGAGCACAGTGAGTTTGAGGCAGATCTGTGCTGCATAGTGAATTCCAGGCTAGCCTATATTACGGAATGAATAAGGAATTCATTCCTTCAGGAATAAGGTCCTGAATGAAAACAAAACAAACAACAACAACAAACAAATATGAGCAAACAAAACCAAACAGAACCAAAAACAACTACAATGACAACAACAAAAACCCCCAAACAAAAAATGAGAACAAAAATTAAAAAAATCCAATCCACAACAAAAAGGTGGTATAAACTGAGATCTAGAGAGGTTAAAGGTTAAAGAAACTGGTTGAGATCTGTTACCTAGTGAAAGATCTGGCATGCAAAGTCCCCTTGTTCCTCTGCTGCTAGGGTACCCTGCATTGCTGCTCACTAGAGAGGGAAGTGAATTCATTATGTTTAATGTGCAGTGATCTGGTCCCAGTGAATATGAAGTTAACATGTAGGGGGAATTCCTCTTATTCATTTGGTAGGAAAATAGTAGCAGCAATTATTTCCATTTTACAAATGAATAATAAACCCACCTGCATTTAATGGTTCTGTAATACAATCTGTTAAAATCCAAGATAAGGCACATTTTGTAAGAAGATCCTTTAACATTGGCTGAATAATCATTAGGTATTTTTTTTAAAGGCATGAACCACAATGCCCAGCTTCCAAGAATGATCTTTTACTTTTAATATTTTATTTATTCATTTTCAAGCAGAGAGAGAGAGAGAGAGAGAGAGAGAGAGAGAGAGAGAGAGAGAGAGAGAGTGAGTGCACCAGGGCCACCACCTTGTGGGTCTGGCCCACGTGGGTCCTGGGGAACTGAACCCAGGGCCCTAGGCACTGGAGGCAAGTGCCTCAACCGCAGAGCCATCTCTCCAGCCCTCATTAGGTATTTTTTAAAAATATTTTATTTATTTATTTATTCATTTGCAAGCAGAGAGAGAGACAGAGAGAAAAGAGACAGACACGTAGATAGAGAATGAGTGTGCCAGGGTGTCCAGTCACTACAAATAAACTCTAGATGCATGCACAACTTTGTGCATCTGGCTTTATATGGGAACTTGGGAAATAAACTCAGGTCCTTAGGCTTTGCAGGCAAGCGCTTTAACCACTGAGCCATCTCTCCAGCCCCTTGTTAGATATTGAGAATAGCATTAGAGATTTTGTTTTTAGTGCTCAGGATTGACCTGTGAGATTTTTTTTTTTTCCTGAGGTAGGGTCTCACTCTGGCCCAGGCTGACCTGGAATTCACTCTGTAGTCTCAGGGTGGCCTTGAACTCATGGTGATCCTCCTACTTCTGCCTCCTGAGTGCTGGGATTAAAGGCGTGCGCCACCACGCCAGGCTTACCTGTGAGATTTTTAATGCAGTCAAAAGACAAGAAAAGATAAGCTAGAGAGATTGCTCAGTGGTTAAGTGTGCTTTCTGCACAAGTACGAGGGCCTGAAACATCCTGAATTTCAATCTCCAGAACGCACATAAGCACCTGGGCATGGCCACATGCACCTGTGACCTCAGACCAACAAAGAGGAGCAGAGACCAAGGAATCGCGTTAGCTAATGAAAATCAACACGCTTCAGAATCAGTAAGACACTGGCTCAAGCAAGAATGGGTGGGAGAAGGCACATGGTGGTGCACGCCTTTAATCCCAGGACTCTGTAGGAGGATCACTATGAGTTCAAAGCCACCCTGAGACTACATAGTGAATTCCTGGTCAGCCTGAGCTAGTGTGAGGTCCTATCGCAAAAATAATAATAATAATAATAATAATAGCAACAACAACAACAAAGAATGGGTGGAAGAATGATGGATCAGATCACCAGATGTACTAGACTGAGGACTTTGATTTCTCCAACTACTGTGCTTGCTGCTGTGATTCCTGCTGTTAGTGTTTGTGCGTGCGTGCGTGCGTGCGCTTGTGTGTGTGTGTTTTCGTAATTTGGCTAAAAATTTGGTCATGACCTCTAGACTTCCCCTCACCAGAATGAAAATTAGGTTTACTCTGTGTGTGTTAGGTGAGACACAATGAGGAAGTGAAACCAAAATGCCTAAAATAGAAGAAATTCACTGCTCACAGGGCCCAGAGAGGCTAGAGGTGTTTACAGGGCCCAGAGAGAGAGGTTAGAGGTACCACCAGGAGGCTCCCTGGAAATGTAAGGACAGTACAGAGCACAAGCAGCAGGTAGAAGGTGGGAGAAGGTGGGAAGGGGACCCATGCATCAGTGCCTTCATTAAGGCCCTGTGATTATTCCTTACATTTGCTCAAGGGGGTTGAAGGCTGGTCCGTTTAAGGAAAGAAAGTGGCAACTTACTGACATAAATCTGGTTGGTTTTAGGATAGTAAAATTACCCCCCCCCCCAACAAAAAATGGGTTGTATCCTAACCAACCACACAGAGAAGGGAAATTTAAAGTAGGCCAAAGGTGACAGGTACAGCTGTGCTTTACACAATTTTGGCTTAAAAACAGATGATAAAAAGCCGGCTGTGGTGGCGCACGCCTTTAATCCCAGCACTCGGGAGGCAGAGATACGAGGATCGCCATGAGTTCAAGGCCACCCCGAGACTACATAGTGAATTCCAGGTCAGACTGGGCTAGAGCGAGACCCTACCTCAAAAACAAACAAACAAAAAAGTAGATACTAAGGTAGCAACTGCATTGAACAAATCTGGGACCCTCCTTTCCAGGTGCAGCTGCCCCTTTCCAGGTCATCTAATGACCCCATTGTCATTTTTCTCCTTATTGAAGGACTCCTTCTGGAATTGTTCTCTGAGGCACAGGTTTGGGTAGGTGTTCCCTTCAGCGTTTTCGTAGCTGCAGCCAGCTGTCTGGGGGTCAGCTGAAGCCATGGACGGGACTGGTGATGACTGTAGCACCCGTGACAACACTGGGCTCACTCATAAAGAGTTCATCAATATTTGACTGGACGTGGATGCGAATGACTGGGACAGTGCCTGGCAGAGAATAAGTGGTAAGTGATTATTCCTTATTGTTTCACCTCTAACATGCTGGAAATGACAAGAGAAACTAATTGCATATCTGGATCTGGTTCACACTGATAATCCTGTGATGAGCTTACCAATTTTCTCAATTACAAAACCAAATGTAGACTTCAGGAGCAAAGAATTTCTGCTTGCAGAGAACAGCCCCGGGTATGCCAAGTGGATGAATCTGCAGGGCTACCTTGACAGCTCCTGCACTAGAGCTCCCCAGATCTGGTGTCACTCACCTGCTTGTATGACACGCTCATCTCTGAGTCTGCCCTCTATGACTGTATTCTCCACTGGTCGATCTTTTGTTCTCAGGAGCCTTTCCCAGCTAGATGTGACTTCTGCTTTTTCTCTACTTTTAAAAGCACCTCTCATGGTGTGGTATTGAAATTGATCAACGGCACCCATGGAAATGGGATGCTCACAGCCACTGCATAGACTGTCCATATTGTTGTCTGTAGCCCCAACTCCAGCCTCTGAAGCAGGAGTCATTGTCATCCCATTTTGGAGACGGGGAACCTAAGACTCAGAAACTTGCCAGGAAGTAGCAAGATCCCAGATTGACCTTGAATGCAACTTCCTGAGCTTCAACTTTAACACAGGACATAATTATGTTGCTCTATGCAGGGGTCGTAGACCTATGAATGTCATTTTCTTTATTACTTTATGGTCCCCCCCCTGCAGACTGTGGTGGTTTAAATGTAAAATGTGTTTGAATATTTAATCCCCAGTTGGTGGTACTATTTGGGAAGGTTTTGGAGTCTTTGGGAGTTGGAGCCTTGCTGGAGGCAATGTGTCAGTGGAAGTGGGCCTTTGCGTGTTATAGCCCAGCCCTTGACTGCCAGACAGAACTCATTCTTTCTACTTCCTCCCTCCTGATGTGAAGCTGTAATGCCAGCTATCTGATCTTGCCACATTTTCCCTACCATGACGGAAACTTCCCCTGAAAAATGTAGGTGGAAATAAAACCTCTCCTTACATAAGCCGCTTCTGGTTGAGTATTTTGTCCCAGCAATGAAAAAGTAACTGATATATAGACATTTAAAAAAAATCAGTCAAATTCTTTCTCTTCTTGTGGGGGATACCTTCTAGATTTTCAGTCTTCCTGCTTTGGGGCATTGAAGCATTCTCTCAAAATGCCTTTCAATCCTTTTTTAAAGGCTTGTTTTTCTCCCTTTTTCCTTTTTCTGAAAGAGATGGTTAAATCTTTTAGACATCTGAAGTTTATTTTCATGTAAAGTGAAAGCTAGAAATCCAACTTATTTTTTCCCCAGTCACTGACTTGTTTATAGACACATCTTTCTTGTCTAGCTCAATGCAAAGCTTCCTTCTCCCTACACTTCAAGCTTGTCTGTGTGGGACATTATTTCCAGGCTTTGTCTTTTGTTCATTTTCTCATCTATTCATACATCAATATTGTTTGTTAGTTATATTTCTGTGACATATTTAATTCCTCAGGAGGGTGAGGTGGCCCTCACTATTCTTTGTCTTTAAAAGAATTCTCCTTCCTATTTTTGTACATTCATTCCACAGTTCTTAGATGTATGGATATTGAATGAATGCAAAACTCCACTTTGGGGATTTTGGACAAAGGGACTCATGATCTGCTTTGAAACTGTAGGTAGCAAAGCATTGTGTTTTGTTCTATCTAGTGGAGAGTGGGAACAGCTAACAGGAAAAGAGAGGCTTAGAAGAGGGCATGGATTAAAGTTTGTATTTTCTCAAATCTATCTGTTGACATCCTAACTTGTAGTGAAGTGACATTAGGGTCTTTGCCCTGTGAGAGCTCATGAAGGTAGAGGT
>PVHP010029378.1:0-22434 GCA_004024765.1 Zapus hudsonius
TTTGTGTGTGTGTGTGTGTGTGTGTGTGTGTGTGTGTGTGTGTGTGTGTTGTTATTGTTGTTGTTGTTGTTGTTATTGTTGTTGAGGGGGGCAATGTCTCTGAACATTCTCTCCTCCATGGCTGGTACAATCTTTCTGCCCCCTCTTCTGCAAAGTTCCTTGAGTCAGGGTGGGAGTATTTTTTAAGAAAATAATTTTAGTTATTTACTTATGAGAGAGAATGGGTATTTCAGGGTCTCTTGCCACTGCAAATGCACTCTAGATGTATGTGTCTCTTTGTGCACCTGACTTCATGTGGTACTGGAGAATTGAACACAGGCCATCAGGCTTTGTAAGCAAGCACCTTTGACCACTTAGCCATCTCCCCAGGCTGTCCTTTCAGCCTTGTGCTGTGTTTATTCAAACAAATGTTCCCAAGGACATAGGGAGTGGGGTTCTGTTTCTCTGAGTTCTTACATGGAAGACCTCTCTCACAGCATCTCATTCTTTTCACACAGCTTTTATTCCGTTACATGAGTTAAATTTGTTTCTCCAGTGCTGACTTCTCTAAACTCCAAATTTAACAGTTTTATGAGTGTGTTTCACAAGAATCTCAAACTTAGCTGTGCTAAGGGTAGTTCAATGCTCAATCTCCCCATGACACACCTGTTCCTCCCCAGGTGATCTCCAGCCAGTGGAGAGAAGGAGCTATTGCTTCTCTAAGCTCATTGCCTGGGACCCTCTGCTTTGCCCACCCTACTGGAGTCATATTGCTCCTCTAAACTCCTCTAGGACTCCATGCCCTTCCTTCTCCTTGTACACGACATGTGGCTCTCTTGAACAGGAGTGTTCTTTCCATTTTGAAAGGCCATATTCTCTAATATTGCAAGGCTCCTATTAAAACCAAAGGGGGAAATCCTTCTTAAACCTTGCATTTAAACAAAGCCTTAGCTTCTGACATCCTGGCAAGAGATGAGTCACCCCAGACATACTGTGGAAGATCCATATGGAACCCCACAGAGAATGATAGGATGAACAAGTGACCTGTAGCCACAGCCAATCAGTCAACACAGGATAAGCCAGTGAGGCAGACACCAATGATTTTTGACATAACCTAAAGCAGAAGTACAGAGACCCCTAAGTTCTCAACAATAAAGCAGCCTTAATATTCACCCACCATGACTCAGGGAACTGAGTGGAAGAGGGGGCAGAAAGATTGTAAGAGCCTTGGTGGGGGAGAATATCCAGAGGCATGCCCCCCTCAGTAACAACATACTAGGGCCAGCAGAACCGGGCTGACTCCTAGGCTATCCATGGTCCCCAGCCCCGAGGACTGATCCAGGCTGCCCACAGAGGAAGATATCCAGCTGATTGGGGATGGGGAGGAGGGGTATTGGGGAACTGGGGATAACAACTCATTTTTTCCCATTAAATATTGTAACTCATTATGGTGAATAAAAAAATAAATAAATAAACAAAGCCTCAGCTTCCTTCTGCTGTCCGTCACAGCAGTACTTTCATTGTTGGCATCACAGCACCTGCTACTGTCTTGATCCATTCCTGATTCAGTTATTGGTTATCACCTCATACTGATGTCCAGCTAAATGCCAGAAGTAATCAAGCATGTCTTCCTTACCGTGTCACCATCATATCACCAGTACTTATCAGAAGCACCAAGAACATAATATGTGATAAGTGTTTGTGATATAATGAAATCAAAGGGCACTTATAACAAGAGGACACGAAAATTATGGCTTTCCATTCAGTTCAGTATATTTAATATGATGGAAGGACTATCACCATTGAAGTTTGCTAAAACACCAAAAGTCAACTGTTATTCTCTAGAGAGCCTTGTTCAACAGCATTCCGCCCCTCAAGGATAAATTAAATTTATCCCAGGCTCAAAGAAAGAATAAGATGACTTTTCCCAGTCCCTTACAAACTTACGATTTTATGAAAAATCCATAAGCTTTCATCCTTATAGCACTGTGATAACAAGGTAATTACCCTTTTAATGAAAACGGAATCCTTGCTCTATATCTTCTCATTGCATTCTGGACCTCAAACTTGAAGTCTAATAGACATTAAGGACAAAAACCTGCCGGCTCCCAGCAAAGATGCCAGAAATCTGTAATAATGCTCTAGGGTGCAGAGGGCAGTGATGATGAAGTCCCAGCAACTCTATAAACATTACATCTCCCTCAGTGCACGAGCCCACATCTAATGCAAGGGAAGACACCAGTGCTCTTCCTTCTCTGATCATGGGGTTGAAGTAAGCCTCTGTGCACAGAGGCTTTCTCCACCTCTACACCTTGTTGACCTAGGTCAGCAGGCTGGATATGTCAGCTCCCAGGTGGCACTGGACTCTCTGCCTGGACCACTCTGCTGCAGCCATATTGCTCTGGAATACCCCCCAGCATCCATCTCCTCCATTATGGACTGAGTTCTTCCATCAAAGGTCTACGCTACGGAATCACCGCATGGCACCCAAAGCCCAGTCTACAATCCCTTTTAATGCTTCTCTCATTAACTGACACTGCGTTAATCAGTAGCAGCTCAGATGAAATTCCCGATATCTAGCTAACCCATTCAATAGACTGGACAGTCACCGTTGTCACTCGGGTCCTCTTGTCCAAGTACCCCCTTTCATATGTGTCATAACTACTCTGTCCAAGTTAACATTGTCACGGCTGAATTCTCACTTTTCTCCATTTGAATCCTCTGTGGTTTCTTTCAATCCAACTGTCAGTTTGGAGGCATAATCTTGTAAGCCTGTACCTTTTGGACAATGACATTATAAAACTTCATTAATTTCAGTTAAGATACAACCTAGAGTAACAAAAGCAGCCTCAGAGAGCTGAACAACTTTTCCGCCATGCACAACTTTCTATATTAAGTGCCAAGGACATTTCCTTTCTCTTTCAGCTAACATAAAGTACAGTAAGGTTACACTAACTAATAAAAAGCCCTTGACTGACAAAAGATGCTTTTGAAAAGTCACTCAGCAAAGCAGCTCTGTCGATAGCTTTATTAAAATAAAATGCCACATCTTTGTGAAGGTAAAAGTCTCTGGATTGTGGTTAAAAGTCCGGTCAGCTTAACTATACATAAAGGCTAAACTATAAATACAGGCTCTCTCAGCCCCACATAGACACTCCTGAGTAAAACAGAGTAACATGAGTGAAAGTTTATGCAGTGATTACAAAATAATAGAAATTGCAGAAATCATGGTATTGAAATTATTCAACTCAAGATAAAACAACTAGGCATAGTTCCACTCACTAATTTTCAGTTTCTAAAAATAACTGAGATGAGGTACTGTGGGGCATAGAGCACCCAGAGGTACTTTATAAATGATTAAGGTTTCATTTAGCTCATGGTTCTGAGAGAGTCTAAAAAGGCCAAGAACCTGACACTTGCATCTGCTGAGCATCTAATGAAGGACTTCAGTCTTCCTTGTAACATGATAAAGGGCAGCAGACATAAGTAGGTTCAGTATAGCATTGTTAATTAGAGACAATATATCAAGATATCAAAACAGCCATCATCAAAAGAATGGCTATATGTTCATCTGTATAGGAATTTATATATATATATATGCAAATATCAACCATAATAAATATCATACCAATAAAACAACATAATCCCACATGAATAAAAAGAATTTTTGGATTTCTATTTTAATTCAAAAATACATATTTAAATGCTTATAAGAATGCTGTGAAAAAATTTATAGATCATTACTTGATATATGGTTTTTAAATACCATCAGATATTATATACTGAGCTATAAATATATGATTAATTGATGTGTAAGTCACACATCTGATAAAATAAATCTGACAATATGTAAAAAGTATTTTCATATATTGGTCAATCATGTATCACAATTTCATAAAAATATTTCCAATTCAATAAATGAGTATTTCCAATTCAATGAAGGAACAAATATACCAACTTAAGACTGGAAAATAAATTAATAGCTGTTTCTCCAAAGAAGATACATAAATGGACAAAGGAAGAAAAAAGAGGTTAAAGATCATCAGCAATTAAAAAATCAAAGTCAAAACCAGAATGAGATGCCCACAAGGATGTCTACAGTTGAAAGACATAATGCAAAGTGTTGACAAGAGTGTGGGCAGGTAAGATGGGGCAACTGCAGTAGAAAACATTTTATTAGTTCATCAAAAAGTTGAGCAGAGTGACCATAGGACTCAACAATTTCACAGCTAGGTATATATCAAAGAGAACTAAATCTTACATTCACAGGAATGGCCTACAAAATGAGAATGCTTCAGCCAAATACAAAATCATACAGATGTCCACTGATTGATGAACAGCTACATAAAACATGGGTTAGTCATACCATCAATTAGAAAGGAATGAAGTATGGACACATTCTACAAAAATGTATAAGCACTGAAAATGTACTGCTAAATGACACAAGTCAGACACTTTGGGAGGGTTTTTGTTTGTTTGTTTGTTTTAATTATTTGTTTGACATAGATAGAATGTATGGGTATGCCAGGTCCTCCTGATGCTGCAAACAAACTCCAGATGCATATCTGGCTTTATATAGGTACTGGGGAATTGAACCCACACCATCAGACTTTGCAAGTAATCACCTTTAATAGTTGAGCCATCTCTTCAGACCTGATTGGTGTTGTTTGCTGTTTTGAGGCAGGGTCTCACTCCAGTCCAAGCTGATCTGGAACTCACTCTGTAACCCTGGCTGGTTTCCAACTCTCATGCTGATCTACCAACCTGAGCCTCCCAAGTGCTGGCCACCACACCTGGCAAAAGGATTTTTTTCTGTAAGATCCAATTATACAAACTATTCAGAAGAGGGACAGCCACAATAGATTAAGGGTTGCCAGGGGCTGGTGAGTGGGACAGAGAATGATGACAAATAGGGTGACAAAATGTTCTAAAGTTAGAGGTCATGGGTACACAACTCTGAAAATACTAAAAAACCATGGAGCTACGATTTGAAAAGGGGTAGATTTTATGATATGTGGATTATATCTCAATAGAACTGCTATTTTTAAAAAATTTAAAAATTAAAAGGTCTTGAAGGGTACCTGCAAAGCTAATGAAAGTGATTACTTTGGAAGACAGGATTAATATATTTTTGAGAATAAGATTTATATATTTCTTATTACTTATATATTTTAAAATATATTGGAAAGGGAAAGAAAGGGACCTCACCACTGAATGATGCTGCATTATGAAAAATACATGAGTATTTTACTCTTTCTGAAGAATTGATATCCATCACAGAAAAGAAGCATTTGAGGGTTGTTTCCTAGGCTCTTAGTGTATAAAAATATATAAGCCATGTTCCTTTTCTTCAAGGAAATTGTGGTATATATAAGAGGTAAGGTCTATCCACACCCCACTGTTAAGTAGTGAGATAAATGCTATACATCTAGTCAATACCTCTAGCTCTGGAAGCTCAGGGGCAGAGACCCAGGGGAGAGGAGCTGAACTTTAACAGATTGGCAGAAATTAGCCAAGCAGAGAGGAGATATCCACTGACAGACATCAAAAACAGCCTGGGCAGAAGCCAGCAGGTGGGTGGAGTTTTCAGGGAACAGAGGCTACAGCCAGAATAGATATCTTGGTGTGGGGAGAATCTCATAGGCAGAAGGGAAGGCTAATATCTAACTGAAAAAAGGCATAAAGAATGCTACTAACCAAGGTTGCGAAGGACTTATACATGGAAAATATTGAAACACTCAGGAAGGAAATAGAGGAGGATGTGATAAGATGGAAAGGTACTACATGCTCATGGATAGAGAGAATCGATATAATAAAAATGCCAATCCTGCCAAAAGTGATTTACAGATTCAATGCCATGCTGATAAAATCCCAACCTCTTGCTTCACAGACATAGAAAAAAATCTCAAAATTTATTTGGAAGGGCAAAAGACCATGGATAGCTAAAACTATTCTAAGTAAAAAAAAAAAAAACTACTCAGGAGGTATCACCATGCCCGACTTCAAAACATACTACAAAGCCATAGTAACTAAAACAGCATGGTACTGGCATAAAAACAGACAGACAGATCGGTGGAACAGAATTGAAGACCCAGCTTTAAATGCAAGTAACTTCAGATATTTGGTCTTTGACAGGGGTGCCAACAATGTATGCTGGGCCAAAGATAGCATCTTCAACAAATGGTGCTGGACAAATTGGATAAACATGTGTAAAAAAATGAAAATAGACCCACTCCTTCACCATGCACACAGATCAACTCCAAATGGATCAGAGACCTCAATATATATCCTGTAACCCTGAATACCCTGGAAGAAAAAATAGGAAGAACTCTAGATAAGATAGGAGTAGGGAAAAATTTCCTGAGCAAATCTCCAGCAGCCCAGGAAGTGCAATATTCATTTAACCAATGGGACCTGATCAGGTTCAAAAGCTTCTGTACAGACAAACATACCATACTCAGAGCCAATAGACCTCCATCAAACTGGGAGATGTTTTTTTGCCAGCTATAACTCAGACAGAGGCCTAATTTCCAGATCTTACAGAGAACTCAAAAAAATACATAATAAAAACTCAAACAACCCCTCACAAAACGGGGCACTGATTTCAACAGAGAATTCACAGAGGAGGAAACACATATGGCCTTTTCTCACCTGAGAAAGTGCTCAGC
Source organism: Zapus hudsonius (assembly GCA_004024765.1). Taxonomy (NCBI): domain Eukaryota; kingdom Metazoa; phylum Chordata; class Mammalia; order Rodentia; family Dipodidae; genus Zapus; species Zapus hudsonius. The sequence goes on from PVHP010029378.1 coordinate 6,648, forward strand.
ATCCTTAAGCATCATGGAAATGCAAATCAAAACCACAATGAGATACCACCTTACTCCAGTCAGAATGGCAATCATAAAGAAAACCAACAACAATAGTTGCTGGCGAGGATGCGGGGAAAAAGAAACCCTCATTCACTGCTAGTGGGATTGCAAGCTTGTTCAACCGCTATCGAAAGTAGTGTGGAGACTCTTGGACAGAATGGACATAGAACTACCAATGGAACCAGCTATCCCTCTACTAGGCATCTATTCACAAGATGTCATACCTCGATGCAGAAAAATTTGTAGAGCTTTATTTATAGCAGCTCAATTCATAATAACCAAGAATTGGAATCAACCCAAATGCCCATCCATGGAGAAATGGATAGCAAAATTGTGGTATATTTACCTGATGGAATTTTACTCAGCTGAAAGGAAAAATGACATATTGAAATTTAGAAAAAACTGGTCTGACTTCGAGCAGATCTTACTAAGTGAACACTCAAAAGAACAGAGAGTCGAATGCCGCATATTATCCCTCATAGGTGGTTTTTAACCAGAATCAAAGTAAACTCTATGCAAACCAGTCAGAAGTGAGAGTTTGGGAAAGAGAAGTAAGAAGTGGGGGAAGGGGATGTCTTAAACACGAAATTGATCCAAAATTGGTTCAAAATTATAAAATCCTCACGAGCACAATGTCCCCTAACGAGCATGGAGTGGGCACCATCTGGCAAGTGGGGCCAAGAACAGAAGGGGAGAGTATTAAAGTCTGTGAAAAACTGAAGAGTCTGGAAGCTCCCCGTCCCAGCCACAGAATCCTTCCTTCACTGAGCTTTTGACCAAAGTGACCCATGAGGTCACATGGTAGGATTCTGTCAAAGCTCTTGATTATCAACCCTAGGCCTGAGGTGAGATCCTGTTGCTGGAGAACCACAGAAAGTCATCGATCAGCACCAAGAGACCCTACGATGTCCAGAATGGGAACCAGCCCCTAGATGGTAGCTAGTGCAGAGCTTAAAGGCACTGCATAAGCTGCCAGGGGAAGCTGGTCAAGGAAAGCTGGAGCAAACAGAGACCACGGGGCATGAAATGCAGTCTGCCACCATAAGTAGGCTGAACACACTGCCTTCTAGGAGAGAACAGCAAACCATGAAACAAGCACTTGTGCAATGGAAAAGCCAAAGCCTGGGGAGACAATCAACAGCTGTTAATTCGACCAAGAAATCCACTCAGTGAAGGGGAGTCCTTGACTGGAACTGGGATTTCAGGATGAAATACATCGGGAACCAAAATCTTGGGACCCCAAAGAGAAATTCACTTTACAAGTGACTTACAAAAAGCTACCAACAATAGAATCTAGACAATTCAGGAATGTGTATCTCAATTAACCTATACCCATCTCACTCTCCAATGGAGATCCTGTTTGTATTTTTCAAAAGTCTTTGAGAGAGCTGTGGCTTTTCCAACCCTACCATTGAGCCACAGGCCAATAGCTGTCTTCCTGACAAGAGATGAACCACCCAAGACCTACCGTGGAGTATCCACATGGAACCCCACAGGCAGTGATGGGATAAACAAGAGACCTATAACCACAGTCAATAGGTCAACCCAGGATGAGCCAGTGAAACACCAACGATTTTAAACACAACCTCAAGCAGAAGTACAGAGACCCCCTAAGGCCTCAACAATAAAGCAGCCTTAATACTCACCCACCATGACTCAGGAAACTGAGCGGAAGAGGGGGTGTAAAGACTGTAAGAGACATTGCCCAACTCAATAACAACATGGAAAGAGGGGTGGAACTGGGTTGACTCCCAGGCTATTCAGAACCCCCTACCCCATGGACTGACCCAGACTGCCCACGGAGGAGGAAATCCAACTGATCAGGGACAGGGAAGAGGGAAATAGGGGAATTGGAGACATCAACACATTATTCCCTTATTAAGGGAATTATTATGGATATTATATATTATTATTATTATATATTATGGATAATAAAAAAATTAAAATAAAAAAATAAACTTACACACACAAACACACAAAAAAAGAATGCCTTGCTGAGGAGTTCAGTTGATGCTCTGGAGACATGGGAAAGGCAAGCAAAGAACAGACCAGGTGGGACCAGTCTAGAGACAAGGAACTAAGTTAAGGATTCTTTTTAGGAACCTGACAGGAGAAGGGAGTTTCTAAATAAGAACAGTAGTAGTGGCAGAGAGAGGAGAGATCAGATTCAAGAAGCAGTTCAGATAGAGCAAGCACAATTCTGTGACTTGGGTAGGAGGGAGAAGCATTGTGGTAGTTTGAATAATGTCCCCCAATAGAGTTTATTATAATTGTGTTTATTAAATTGTTAAATTGTCTCCAGGCTTCTGGCTGGAGGAAGTGTCACTTTGGCCTAGCCTCCTGGGAACTGACCCTTTCTAATTTGGATGCAAAATACTAAGGATAAATATGCAAAAGAAGAGCTGGAACCCAGGAGTTCTGCATTTTGTGAATAACAGGGTGCTTGCTTGCTTCTGGTGGTAGGTTCTCTCTCTCTCTCTCTCTCTCTCTCTCTCTCTCTCTCTCTCTCTCTCTCTCTCTCTCTCTCTCTCTCTCTCTCTCTGCTTGCTTCTGTGAAAGGGGGGCAAGCCTTTCCTTAACTTCCCCTGGATTTGATAGTTTCAATAAATACTTTCCTCCCCAAATTGTGCCTGGTTTAGAGATTCATCCTAGCGGAGTGTGACTGACTAAGACAGATTTGGTAGCAGAGTGTGGGGTGATTTGCTGAGATGAATCTGACCATGTGGATTTTGATCTTCTGGAGCTTGAGTCCTGGAGGAATGGACATAGACTTAGTACTTGCTACTGAAGATACCTTCCAAAGCAGCAAGCCAAGTTTTATGGACTATTCTGGTGAGAATTTGGAAATGCTCAGGGCAGAGAGAAATACATTTGGAGGCTTGGCTTGTGAGCTTTCTAAGGGGAAGGAGAGACTGCAGAAAACCTTAATAGAACTGTGTGCCTGGGCCAAGGGGTGAATGTGTCCTACTGTCCATTACCAGAGAGTTTGACCAAAGCTGAATTTAAGAAATGGACTGTGTGCTTGGCTATGGATATGGGGCTGAGATTTAAGATTTAAAGTTGGAAAAACCTCAAAGCAAGTTTAACTTACTGGCCCAGAGACTGACTTTTGATTATGGCCCAACTGCTTTACATTGAAACAATGGAGAGATGCCTGAGGTATTTCCACCCAGGAAGGACAGAAAGATGGACTGTGCAAACTCTTTAGAAAGGAAATATCTGAAAGAAAGGAATCTGCTCTTCAAGGTCACGTTTATTTTGTCCCTGAATTAACAACATGGCTGTGTCCTGCATACCTGGTATTGCTTTTGGAAGCATGAGGAATGCATGCATGGAGTGGGTCGTGAAGTGCACATGGTTCCAGGAGCTGCTGCTGAAATGCTGTATTTGGAACAGGGCATGAAGTCCCTGGTTGGCAAGTGAAGCCATTGGAAGGTGGACTGGGGCTTGCAATGGAGACCCGAAGATGTTTTGGATATACCAGGACTGTGCAAGGGCTACCATGGAGTGCTGTTGGCTAGGGATGGAAGTTTTCCCAGCTACTCAGCTAAGCTGGAGGGACAAAACTGAAAAATCTGGAGGCTATCTGTCACTGTGCTTTGGGACTTAAACTGCAGATATAGATGTTTGCTGATGTTTGTTGAGTTTGCATTGGCCCAGTCTTTCCTTGTTATGCCTCATAGCAGTTGAAAATGTTTGTTTTGTGTCATTATATGTTAAAAGCTTATAACTTGTTTTGATTTTAGAAAATTTAAAGTTAAAAGACAATCTTAACTTTCAGATAAGACTGTGGGACCTTTAAAGTTAGACTAAACATAATATAGATATTTATAATTCTATTGGGGGCCAGGAGTAGATTGTGGTAGTTTGAATAATGTCCCCCAATAGAATTTATTATATTTGTGTTTATTAAATTGTTAATTTGTCTCCAGCCAGTTCTGGCTGGAGGAGGTGTGCCACCTTGGCCAGATCCTAGGGTTCAGCCCTAAGTGTTTCTGGGGTGGGTCTGGAATTCTAGCTTTACATATGCAAAAATCAGTCTGAGCTCAAGCCTTAGAGTTCCTTTTGTTTGCCAGTTTGGAGTGTGCTTGCTTGAGGTGCTGGTGGTGGGCTTCTGTCTCTGTCTCTGCTTGGATCTATGAAAGGGGGCCAGGCTTTTTCCTTAACTTCCGCTGGGTCTGTTACTTCAATAAATACTTTCCTCCCCAAATTGTGCCTGGTTTGGAGATTCATCCCAGCGGCGTGGCTGACTATGACAAGCATCAATTGTAGTGACTCTCCAAAGCCTTTTGTTGCCAGAGAACATATACAAAGACTACAGTCAGAGGTTTTTGACCATCAGGTAATAAAGATGAAAAAAGCAAGCATGCATGTGAAGAACAAATGCTTGCATGCCTCTGTGAAGAAGGCTCTTTTGAGCTCCAGCTGCTCTGGCATGGTGTTCTGAGGGAACAATTACTTGTTAACATGTATTGAGTACATACAAAGCAGATGCCACACACTGTACCAAGTACCTGCACAACTTTATTGATTCCTTGGGCACCTCTTCGTGAGAAAGAAAACCAGTCTTAACTGATATTAAGAAACTTGGTTCATGCCCAGGAAGTTGGCCTCACAGGTTCCTTAATCATTAAGTCCAACTGTCACTGACAAAATGGCCTCAGTGGTTGAATTAAGCAAATCCACTGGCATACCCCAAAAGAGTTAAACTCATTAGACTCACTGAAATCTAATATGTGTCCAGAGCATCTATTCTTTTCACCCAGGTAAGACTAAAGTAACTGTAATAACTTCATGGATGTCTCCCAAGGCCAGGTGAGGCAGGTATACTCATGGCAAGGAGCACAGAGACTAACACCTGCCATGAAACACAAGCGATGACAAACAGCCTATAGTCCCTCCTGGGGGGGGGGTGAGACTGTGCATTAGCATGTGAATTCAGACTCACCATGCCTTTTCCATCATATTTCATAGATTTGCTCCTTTTCTGCGACAACATCCCTATTTTTCTCTTGAGAACCACAGGAGTTCTAGGCTGAGTATATGTGCCATATGTAACATATATGGACATATATGTTTATTCCCACTTTCATCAGTGCACAGTGTCAACTCTGCCCCAGAATGTGATGTAATATAATCCACTGAGAGTCAAGTCCAAGGCATTTTTTTCAAATTGCTCTGTGTGGTGGTTTAAATTAGCTATCCCCCATAAATTCATATATTCTGAATGCTTGGTCTCCAGCTGATGGCAATGTGGGAATTAGAGCCTCGCTGGAGAAGGTGTGTTGTTGAAGGTGGACTTAGAGGCGTTATAACCAGTTTCCCCTTGCTAATGTGTGTCACACCTGCTGCTGTTCTCCACCTAATGTTGGCCAGGAGATGATGTCCAGCCTCTGCTCATGCCATGTTCTCCCCTGCCATCGTGGCGCTTCCTCGTGAGCCTATAAGCCAAAACAAACCCTTTCCTCTCACAAGCTGCTTTTGGTTGGGCACTTTATGCCAGCAATGGGAAGGTAACTGCAACAGTAAAATTCATACCAAGAGGAGGGTTGTTGCTGCTAGAAATATGACTATAGCTTTTGGTCTTTTGGATCTAATTTGTGGGAGAAGTATGGAAGGATTTCAAACCTTGATCTAAGAGATGCCTTGTAGTGCTATAAATACAGCTTGCTTGGACCATTCTGTTCAGAGTTGAAAGACCTGAATGCAATAAGAGCTATGGACTGTGAAGTTTGCTTTATGAGGGGAAGAACTTTGTTAGGACTGATCTAGAAGCAATTTGGGAGAGAGGCTTGTTGCCTGCCTGTGTCCTGAGAATTTGGGTAGGATTTTGTTGTGTAGAAATGGACTGATGTGAAATGGATATAACACAGAAAGAAATGAAAGTTTCAGGCTGAAAACAGTAACCCATTTAACTGCAATTGTTTGAGAGATTACAACTATTGAGATTGGGCCATTTGTCTTGCATTGGAACAGCAGAAATAATGCTGACTCTTTTGTAAGTAGGGGGCCTGAATGCTAAAGGAATTTTCTAACACTTCAAAGTTGGCTTTGTTCCCCCTGGATTAACAAGTTGGAAACTCACCTAGTTTGAGTATGGGAGTATAAAAATATATAGGAAAAAGAGGGTCATTTGATTTGCAATGTGTTTTTGTTTTTGGGAAATGGCCATGGGTGGTGTGAAGCAGGCTTGATGGATTACCTGTGTGATGGAGCCATGAAGATGAACTGTGGTATGCAGTAGAGACTCCAGCCAGGACTATGGGATGTATGCCAAAGAGAGCTGCCAGTTTGGGATGAAGTTTTCTCTGTGCCGTGAGCAGCCCTGCTGGAGAGACATAATTGGAACTCCAGAGACTTCATCACTGGTTACAGATGTCCAGTTCAAGTTATAGAATTTGATATTTGCCCTGTTTGATTTGGATCTTATATTGGTTCAATCTTATCTTGATATGCCCAACGCTATCTTTTGTAGTATGAATGTTTATTCTGTACCATTATGTTCCTTTTGTTTTACAACTAATAGTTAAGAGAGTTTGAACTGTGAGGATGTTTGAACTGTATTAGGACTGAAAAATTGTAATGAATTTTTAAGTATTTCATTTTACATCATGAATAGTTATCAGTTACTTTATGGGGACCAGGGACAGAATGTGGTAGTTTGAGTTAGGTGCCCCCATAAACTCATGTGTTCTGAATGCTTGATCCCCACTTGGTGGCAAGTTGAGAATTGGAGCCTTTCTGAGGAGATGTACTGTTGGGAATGGGTGTTACAGCCAGCTTCCCCTTGCAAATGTTCAGCACACCTGTTGCTTTTGTCTCCCTGATGTCAGCCAGGAGGTGTTGTCTAGCTCATGCCACATTCCCCCCTGACATCATAGGATTCCAATCAAGTTTCTAAGCCAAAACAAATCCTTTCTTCCCACAAGCTGGTTTTGGTCAGGTGCTTTGGCCAGCAACGTGAAGGTAACTGCAACACTAAGCAAGAGACTTGGCTGTGTTTCCTATATTTAGACCTATAAGAAAAAAAATGTGAGACACTTCCCAAGACATGGCAAAACTCTCTCTGGGAAGATTGCCAAAACAAAGGGATTAGAAGTTGAAAGATGGCAACACAGAGAAATGCTGAGCTGTCAAGCCTCTCCTGAAACCTCAGCTGAACTTTTCAGTTTGTTACATAAGTAAATACCATTTCCCTTAATGCTTCAACTATTTCCAAATTTTTTACATATTTTGGGTCTGCAACAAAAAGCAAACCAAAAAAAAAGATTTCACAAGAAATATATATATATACATTATACATATATATATGTGTGTATACATACATACACATATGTATATAGAGAGAAGGAGAGAGAGAGAGAGAGAGAGAGAGAGACTGCTTCAAGAACAACTAGAATGTGCAGAATGGACAGTTAGATAACTGTCCTGAAAAGCAACATTCAGTGGGCTGCTACTCTCAAGGGACACACTGTCAGTATCTGCCTAGAAAAAGCAGCTAATATAGGAGCTGTCATGCCCAGAGATGCATGTGTTGACCTTGTAAATAGCACACTACATAGAGCAGTTCTTGGATATAAGCAACAAGAGACGAAGTTAAATAGTCTCTGTGCACACAGAGCTCAGCTGTCAGCCCAGCTTTCCCCACATTCTGATAGATATAATTTCTTCTATCCTGGCATGGTGGGATAAGTGCTTCCTCTCAAATTGTCCTCCCTCTCCAATCCCAGATATTCACATGATAAGTACTTTCAATACTTATCTCTAGTTTTGCCTACTTGAAGGACTCCTCCCTGGTCATTGCATTCACTGGCATCTTGTCTGAGTTCTGAAAATACTTGAACTTATTGTCCATCTCCATGGCATCCAGGCAAAAAGAGGTAAACTTGCATATCAATTTTGGGACCTGCTTCTATGTTTTGACTGGAGCTGCCTTTGTGAAGAGCAGACAGACTCTGGCTAGATTGTGGCTGAGAACATTACCTAGAAAAGACTCAGATTCTCTCTCTGTCAGTGTAAGAGGCTGCATGGTACTGGGTGAAAAATAATGATTGACAGATAGAGATTGGAGTCATAGCTCCTGAATAATCTGTGGCCACGAAGGAATCACTTGCCCTCTCTATGAACTGGGATTATCCTTCATAGAAGAAGGATAAATGCTGCCACCTCACAAGAGTGTTGGGCAGACAAAAGGAATAGTGTGCATAAGGGATTTCACTCCATGCCTGTCACAGGGAGATGACTCTCCCTGTAATCATAATTACTAGCATTATTTAGGAGAAAACTGTGGAGATTAGAAACTATTGGTGTATCAAGACCCCATTCATTGAGAAGGAATGATAATGAACTCTTCCCTGGAAACCAGAGCAGTTAGTGACACAGACTTGATGAAGAATTCACACTAATCCTCAAAACCTTACACTATAGAGGCCTCACAGGCTGATCAGAGCCATGGCCTTTGAACATTGTGTATTGCATTGTTTGTTAAGTTCCAACCATGCCTTAGTTTTGTGGGACTATAAACTTCTACACTATACAGGCACATATTTTACCTTTGATTAAATACTTGAACAGTCACAGGACCCTTATCGATCAGCTGAGTGGCACTTAGACCCCGTATGTTGAGTGGCACTTAAACCCCGTATGTGTGGTTTTAGCCTCTCCCACTGTGCCAGAAAATCCTGCGCACTATCAGAAAAGTCTACGGAGGAGAAACAGCAATTAAAGAAAAGATACAACAGCATAACAGTTCTATAAAGGCAATGTATTGGGGTCTTAACACTATTCATAATTTTTGATATATTCTTTTCCTGTGTAGTCACCCTAACAAAATAGTTAGGAAAACTTTTTGTAGAAAGCCATTCTTTTTTTTCGAGGTAGGGTCTTGCTCTAGTCCAGGCTGACCTGGAATTCACTATGTAGTCTCAGGGTGGCCCTGAACTCACGGTGATCCTCCTACCTCTGCCTCCCGAGTGCTGGGATTAAAGGCATGTGCCACCACGCCCGGCTGAAAGCCATTCTTTGAATAGAATATATAATTAGGAAAAATTTGAAACAATCTAGATATGCAACAATATATGAATATATTACATAAACTACAGATTTTCTTCCATGAAGCATTTTAAAGGCTTAATAACTACATTATGATGTAATGCTTACCAGGAAAAGTTGCATACAAACTATGATCTAAATTATGCTAAAACATGGAGGATAGGAGGGGTGGGAGGAGAGTTAATCAAAACTAAAGATGTTATAAATAAGCCGAATGGAAGCCTGCCTCTTTCTTAGCTAAAAAATATACATATATATCTCTTTTAAAAGAAACAGAAAGAGAGAGTTTGGGCAGAAGTACTTTTGTGTGGGTGGATAATTCTGTGCCAGAAGCCATAGATTGTTGCAGGAAAGTCGCAGTGCAAGGGTGAGCTCTGCCAATGAGTTGTTGGTCATACACACCTCTAAAGCCCCCCAAACAATAAAAATACTGCCAAGGCTATTGTTTGCCCACCAGAACTAGATGATATGAGTGTATTGTTAATCATATCACATGCTTCAGTTGCAGGACACTGAAAAATTAAGCTGCAGCTATTCTAGAAGCCTCCTCCCTGCTGACTAGCTGTCATAAGGCTGGAAAGTGCTTTGCAGCCTGCTAGGGGAGAAAAGTTATCAACAGTCTTAACCAGCAGTGGACCCTGCAGGCTACACAACTGCTCAACCAGGCAAGATGTGATCACTAGTGCAATAGTGACATATCTGTTATGTGGGTAATTAACTGCTTTCTGACTAGATTTGAGACCTGCACAGTGGCAGAGAAGTCATGTATGATATTGCAAACCTAGTCAAAAGGCTATGACTAGGAAAGTTATAAGCCTCGCAGGGAAGCTACTACCGTTATTTGGCTAAATTACTAAATATATTATGTCCATCAAATTATACTCTAAATTTTTATGTTTATGTCCATAGATTAGGCTGCTCTCACTTTTGGTTAAATAATCTTCTGTTTTTAGATGGTGGTGACTCCTGGGGAGATATAAAACTCATCAATGCACTAGACATGATAGTTGACTGTTCAGCACTAAATGAGACATGGCTATCACACCTCCAAGGCTCAGGAAATAGCAGAAGCAAGGAAGAACCAAAGGACAGAGTGCTTTGGAATGCTGCCTTCCAGACATGAAATGGTCATCACATTCATGACCTGATAGTTGTCATTACCTGTACAAGACCAGCATAGGATTGGGCCCATCAACATATCATGGATGGTGGAGGAAAACCAAAAAATGACATCACAAAGAAGAGGAACTATTCGGAAATAAGAAGGGGTTCAGTGAAAAGTGCTTGGGGGTTGGGGACAATAAAAGGTAATAGAAGGGGATTATGAACAAAAGATACTATATATATACATATGTATATATATATATACACATATGTATATATGAAAGTTGTCAATAAAAGTTTAAAAACGAGTGAAAATGAAAAATCATGTTAAAATGCATAAAATATTATTATTAAGTGGTTCATTTTGTATTGTAGGATTTGGGATGGTTTTATTTATATTTCCTAACTTTCCTGCAATAATAATGGATTATGTTGTCATCAGAAAAATATTGAAATATTATTTTATGCATGTGAAAAAAATAGATTAACTGCTCCATGTCATTACTGGAGCAGCTGGGCAGAGTAGCTTTAGGTAGACCCAAGCCCACTCATGAGAGGTTGATCGATATGGTCTTGCCATAGTAGGTCTATTTATAGACTCTGGCTCACTCATGAGAGGTTGAGAGACATAGTCTTGCCATAGTAGCTTTAGGTAGACCGAGGCCCCAGTCCTGGGGAGTTGATAGGTCTGATAGTACCATAGAAGTACAGCAAGCTGGCAGTCAAGAAAAGAGGCACACCCTTTTTTTTAATCTCAGGCCAGTAGAACATGAACCACAACTTCTAGTCTCTCCCCTGGAACGAGGGAAAAGTAAGGAAAGTAAGAAGGGTGGTAGTGTGCATGCTTGTCATGGACAAAGTATTCACCTTCATCTTCAACACCAAACAAGAAAAGGAAAAATGTACACTTTTTTTTCACTCAAGACACCATCCTTTTCTCCATCAGTTAACCTGCTGCATAGAAGCTAAGGTCTGTTTTCTCAGCCCTGTTCTGTCCAATCACACTCGGTAGCCACTCAACCCCCTCCCTGCCGCAGAACACCATTTCCACATTTAGCTCTGAAGAGCACCCAGACACCCAGGAGCCTCAGGCCCCACACTTACTTTATTATCCTGACTTTCAGACCCCATGGCACCTGAGAATTAGGAAACTCAAACCATTGGTGTTTGTGTTCATTTTTACAGGGAGCCATTCATTTATGTGCTTTCTGGAAACACAATTTTAAATGTATGCTTTGTACAATACCTCACTGACAAACTGGAAAATATTTTATAAAATTATTTCTTTGTAAAAGATATACTTGTCTTGCTATGCTTTTCTAATTTAAAAAATAGTTGAAATAGTTGAAAAGAATTCTGAGTCATTTCCTTCAAAATCCCAAGGGGTATCTGTTGTGAATATAGATAAAATGATTTAATGTTTAGTGTTTTCTTGGATTCTGGTCTGCTAATCATTTCATTAAAAATTCAAGTCAAAATGCAAGTTCTTGGAAACAAAAACATTAATATGCCAGTTCGGAGAAAGCAACACACAATTACTTTTGTGGAAGATCAGTTGATCACTCCTTTGAGAACTATCTAGAGATAAGAATTCTAAAGATGCCCCAGACATCCTTTCTGACCTCATGGCTATTTTGAGCATAAACTCAGGATTTCAGCTTCCTTCACCAATACCTAATGATTGAAAAAAAGATCCGCCATGTATTATTTATGAAAGCAGGTAAGCAGATAAATAAGTCTCCTGACACTTCAAAGAAAATGAAGAAAATGTGAGTAAATATAAAATCAATGCATCAGATATGTTTTAAAATTATAGCTGTTAGAGTCAGAGGAGTCTCAAAAGACCAAATCTGCTGACTTTATGCTCTTAAGAGTGTTGTTCTATTCATATGGGAGAAGTTGCCTCTGGAGGTCTAAGGAGGAGCCTATGGGCCCACAGCTGGCTAGTGCCCAAAAGCAAATTTCAGTTTCTAACATCAACTATACAGGCTTCTGACCACTGTACCATGTTACCTCTCTGCTTTGTATTAGTGTTTTTAGATCATTCTTATATTCCTTCAACATTTTTGAGCACATGCTATTTTCTAATCATTATGCTAGTTAATAAGAATATAAAAAGAATACCTTTTAGTTCTTAGAGACCTCATCTAGAGAGACAAAAGTGACAAGAGCTTATATGGTACATGCTCAGAAACATGAGAAAAATTCCATGGGAGCACAGAAGAAAGAGCAAAAAGTTCTGCTTAGAATGTGTTATCTAAGGCTTCAATAAGGAAGTAAGCCTGGAGGAGGAGCAACAGGTATTCCAGGCAAGGGGAGGCATGGGGACAAAGGCATGGCTGTGAACACATGTTTGAGGAGCAATGAGCAGGCAGCATGAAAGACATTCCACATCAAAAGCGAGACAGTCTTTGCTTTTACACAAGCCTAATATGGTAAAGCATCCTCACAGGTCCATACACCATGTGTGTCCCATGGGCCCTCTGAAGGGCATTCCTGTGTTCCCCTTGGCTTTACCCTCATTGCACCCTGTCAGGAAAGCCTTTCCCTCTGCCTGTGTACCAAGTCCCCATGACCTTTCTGGGTGGATCTCTGGAAGAATTCATTCTTCTTGTCTCCTGTGCCTAAAACCATATTTACATCTTTTGCTAGAGAAGCTTTTAATTCTTTGTTTGCATGCATGCTCATAACTCTAATAAGTCTGTGAACGTCTGAAAGACAGGCTTTTCAATAACTTTATGTTTGGTAAAATACGAATGAACTTTCATAGGGGAAGCTAGGTGCTAAGGATGAAAATAGATAGACACACAGATGATTCATAAGTCGAAGAAAAATTTTCAGAACTGAAACCTCCAGGGAAACATTTGCACTCAACTTAAGCCCCAACTTTAATCCAAAGATTTCCACATACACCTGTTTTGGCATTGATTTAAAACTTAACCTACACAGATTCATAATCTGAGATCCTTTTCTTGTTACATTCTTTGAGCTTATAAAGGCTAGAGTGAAAAGGTAGATTTTTGGATATAATTTAGTCATATTAGCCAGAAGTATAAGGGAGAGAAAATTACTGTCTGTTCTTTCTTTCATCACTAGGCATGTAATCCATTATAAAGGTGTAAAACTCATTGGTAGGTGTGAAAATGAGAGGAAATGAGTCTACTGACAAAAAAAATGCAATGAGACAGTAAACTAAAATTAATGCTTCACAAATCCTCAGCTTCTCAGACTTAGTGTCTCAATTTGTTTTCCCCATGAATTATCAGGAAGTGAAAGCACAGCTACTGCTCCTAAAAATTAAACTTCATTATGTACAGTGGACCTGGAGGCATTGCCTCTCCCTTGACCTCATGGGCTATTCAAACTGCTCACTCCCAGGGTTAAAGAAAATAGCTCATTACCTGTACCTGGTGTTAGCAAATGTGTTACTAAACTGCCTGTCACTCCAGCCTGAGCAAGGGAAATACCTAGATCAACCAAGATACTATGTCACTGACTTCTCTTAGGAACAGAGACGGTTATTCCAGGAATTTCTGGGCTATTTCTGAGTTAGTAGGAAAGAAGCTACTGCCTAGCAAGCCATACTGCACACTGGTGAGAAGACTGCTGAGAAGTGACAAGCAGTGTACGAGTCTGCTTGGGCTTGGTCATAATCTATTCAACTATCCACAACAAAATATCAGAAACTGGGTAGTTTATTCACAACAGAAATTTATGTCTTATCAATCTCGAGGCTGAGAAGTCCATGATCAAAGCACAGGTATGTCTGGTAAGGGTCTGCTTTCTGGTTCAATGATGGCACTTTCTCATTGTCCTCGTCCTCACATGGTGAAAGGGCAAGGGAGTTCTTTGGGACTGCTTCTAGACCAAGTCTTGTTGGTTCTTTCTGGTTACTTCCCAAAGGTCCCACCACCTAATTGCATCACAACTAGGATTAGGCTTCAGCATATGAATCTGGGAGAGGGATTCGCAAGCATTCCTACACAGCGGACAGTCAGGATAAAACACCACAGATTGAGTGACATCAACAATGAGAAGCAGAAACTCATTATTTCTTCACAGATCTGGATGTTGGAAGTCCAATATCAGGGTGCCAATGGAGTCTGGTTTGCAGATGGCTTTATGCCCTTTTCTCAGTAAATACACACACACACACACACAGAGAGAGAGAGAGAGAGAGAGAGAGAGAGAGTTTTATGGCCTTTCCATTATCTTCATAACTTCATTATAACTTCAGTTCATTCCTTTGAGGGCTTATCTCCAAATATAATCACATTGAGATTAGGTTTTCTTTTTAAAAAATATTTACTTATGTATTTATTTATTTTGAAAGAGAACAAGCCAGTGTGTGTATGGGCTCACTAAGGTCCTTTGTCATTGCAAACTGACTCCAGATGCATGTGCCACTGTGTGCATCTGACTTTACTGGGCAATCTAACCCAGGTCATCAGGTTTTACAAGCAAGCACCTTTAACCATTGAGCAATCTCTCCATCCTGCACATGAAAGCTAAGTTTTCAATAAAGGAATTTGGAATAAGATATAATTAAGTCCATCACAGATGATAGATAGATGATAGGCAAATAGAAGATAGATAGATGGATGATAGATGAGAGATAGATGATATACGTGCACATATACTACATACACAGCCACTAACTGGCTAAGTAGGTAGTACTAGGAATAGACATAAATATATAAGAAGTAAGCAAATAAATGTGGCATTAAAAACTGACAAGTATTTTAACAAGCTTCACACTGCCCCAAAATAATTCATGTGTCCACATGCACATAGACCGGGTACAGTGTCTAAATTTAACTTTAAATAAACATTTGCTGTGTAGGAATTTAGTGTTACCACTGAACTAGGTGTACTGGAGTATAGTTAACCACATCCCCAGCTGAATTCTAATATAGAAGAAAGAATGTATGTGTTTTAAAGAGTCATTCTTAATTTGTTTTTTCAGAAAGGATCACTTAAACACTTAATAGATTTTTCAAACAATTTTCCTTGCTTTTCTAATTATTTATTAATGGGCTGATTGGTGTGTGTGTGTGTGTGTGTGTGTGTGTGTATTGACATGTATGCAACAGCGTGCTTGTTGAGGCCAGGGGACAACTTCAAAGTGTCTGTGTTCTACCTTCTTTGAGACAGGATCTTTTGTACTACAAATGAACTGCCAGACTGCAAACAAAAAGGCAGACCAGTTGGCCTGCAAGGCTGGGATCCTCCTGGCTCTGCCCGCATTGTCCCTGGAAGCACAGATGCATGTAGCACTTTGCATTCAGCATCTGGCTTTACTTGCCAAGAAAGTGCCTTTAACCATTGAACCATCCCCTCAGCCCCAAATTAACTGAGTTAAAAGTATATAACACATACTAATGTTTTTTTTTTAATATTTATTGTCCATAATGAGTTACATTATTTAGTGGGCAAACCATGCGTTGTTATCCCGACTTCCCCAATTCCCCCCCTCCCCATCCCTGATCAGTTGTATATCCTCCTTTGTGGGCTGTCTGTATTAGTCCTTGTGGCAAGGGATCCTGGATATCTTAGTACTCATCCCGGTCTTCCTGGCCCAAGTCAGTTG
>PVHP010029379.1:0-22422 GCA_004024765.1 Zapus hudsonius
AACTCAGGCCCAGAAAGCCAAACACTGCATGTTGTCTCTCATATGTAGATCCTAGCTACAAGTGTTTAGATTTGTGTGTGAGTTGAAGTAAAAGTCAGTAGTAGAGGCCAGAAAGCTAGATGGGGTATATAACGGAGGGAGGAGAGGGGAGACTTAAGGAGAGGGAATTGTATATAAGTAAGTAAATTAATAGATTACTGGGGGAGCAATGGCCTAAGGGAGATCAGGAGAAGGGATTGAGTAAAGAAGGGGTGAGAGGAGAGTTAGTCAAATTTTAAGAGATTTAGAATAAGCCATATGAAAAGCTACTTCTTTGGATAATGTCACATCCAGTCACCACAGATTGTATCTAGAAAAATTTCAGTACCAGGGATGGGATACCAGCCAGTGAGTTGTTGGCTAGGGAGGTTCCTGAGGCCCCCAAACATTACAGGCTCTTGGTTGCCCACCAGAACGAGATGGTCAGACCCTATTGCTGAAGACCACATATGCTTGGGTTGCAGCTCACTGAGAAATCAAGCTGGAGCTAAGCAGGAAACAACTTCCCTGTTAACAAGCTGACAGAAAATTGGAAAAAGCTACGGCTGCATGCAGCCCTATGGGAGAGAAAAGTCATCAACAGTGGTGAACAGCATGAACAGCAGTGGACCTTACAAGCTTTAAGATGGGCCAGCCAGACCAAATGTATCAACTAGGGCAATAGTGGCACGTATATCGTGGGGGAAACCAATTGCTCTCTGACTGGAGGCCCACTCCACGGGAGAGAATACATGCCTGGTATTGAAGATTTAGTCAAAAGCATATGGCAGGGGAGGTCATGAGCCCTCAGAGAGTAACCCCTGCTGTTGCCTGGCTAAATACATATGTTATGCCCACCAAACTGCCTTATAAGCCCTTTTTTAAATGTCCATACCCATACAATAATACTACTCTGACTTTTGGTTAGAGAAGCTTCTCTTTTTCAGATGGTGGTGACCACTGGGATAACTCAAAAGACACTATAGTGCTGAGAAGAAATGACAGTGGAGTGTTCAGCACTGGGACATCTCTATCACAACTTCCAAGGCTCAGGGTCTATTGCAGAAGAGGTGACGGAAAGATTGTAAGAGCCAAAGGAAGGGGAGGACTGCTGATAATGCAAACTTCCAGGCACAAAATGGCCTTGATATTCATGACTTCGCAGTGCCTGATAATACCTATGCATAATGGGAGGAAAAGATGATGACACTTAAACAAAATAGAGACTAATGAGACTGGGAGGAGATATGAGGGTAAGGAGGGAATCATAATGGTTTATTATCTATAATTATGGAAGCTATCAATAAAAAGTTAAAAAATATCTTGGCTGGTCTAGACACAGGGCTGTGTCATCTGGGGAAATTTAACTGGGGTGCCTGTTCTCCATCGGTCTCTCTCATCTTTCTCCCAGGCCCAAGGGACCAGTACTTGTCCGACAGTAAGGTATCAGTTCAAGAGCAAGCTAGCCCCCACTGCACAAGTGTTTTTCAAGACACTGGTCAAGAAGAGGGGGTGGGGGAAGAAACATGACTAATGGTACAGGGGTGCACTTGGGTAGGAGGAATAACTTCTAATGTTCTATAGCCATGGTTGGCCACTGTTAATTGTGCATCTCAAATAGTAGGAGAGATTTGGAATGTTCACAAAGAAATGATCCATGTCTGAGGTGATGGATATGCCAGTTACCCTGATCTGATTATATACTGTGTACATGTATCAAAATGTCACACTGGCCACATAAGTAGATACAATTACCATATGTCCTTTAAAGATCATTGTCTGTGACAGGGCCTCATTTAGCATAGGCTGGTCTGGAACTCACTACATACTTGAGGATGACCTTGAATTTCTAATCCTTCTTTCTGTCTCTACCTCCCAAGTGCTAGGATTACAGGTGTGTGCCACCACACCCAGTTTATATAGTACTGGGGATTGAACCCAGGCCTTTGTGTATGCTAGACAAACATTCTCCTAACTGAGCCACACTCCCAGCCTCCATTAAAGATCTTTTCAATATTAAAATTATTTTAAATATTTTCAATAATAAAGACCATCCAATTTTTTTAAGACTTTGGTTAAGACATACCTATAAACATCTCATCAGCCAAAAAGTCCCATGGTGAATCCACCAACTTCTAGGAGTCTCACCGCTTACATCCCCTTTGAATCTGTCTCCTCATTCCTCTTCTTATTGCTGTTGCTGTCATCCAAGTCTCCCATCATGTCTCACTGGGGAAACTCTACACAGCTCCCTCCCAGCCTTGCTTTGCCTACTTCCAGTTCAAATCAATGACAAGATGCCAATTTGATGTCTGTCCCTATTTAAAAGTCCATTAGTGGATCTTCAGCATCTACATCCCCCCGGGAAAGATGGCAAAGTCCTTGTGGACTCAGCTCTTCCTCGGAGCCTGTGCTCTGGATCCCAGCATCCTCTCTCTCTCTCACTGTCCCTGGGATGTCCTTCCCACCTGACACTTTTGCTCCCCCTCCATATGGCCCATGGCCTGTAAGACTGTAAGACCGCAGAGCTGCCTGTTGTCTTGTCTGCCACCTCTGCACATTCCACTCATCTGTCACTAGCCAGACATTGACTTCCTGTGGTCCATCTAGAGACTAGCCCTAGTAGCCATTTGAAGAACAGACATACAGTGTGAAGTGAAAATGGCAGGACTTGAAACTATGCAATTAGCATTTGATTTTTCAAAAGTTCATATCCATGTAAATGTGTAAAAGGTTTAACAGCAGTCACCTCATAATGGTGATATATGTAATTATTCTTTATCTTTTTTCATACTCTTATCAAACAAATGGATCCAGGAAAATCAGAAGTCATGCAAAAATGAGGCATGTTCTTACCTCCTGTGTTATCCTCAATAGCAAGCTATGACTTGGGTATGAACATGGTGTCTAGATCCTAATGGCCTGGGCTAGCATCCTGCTTTATACTCTGCACCTGTGGGATCCTCAGAAAGTTCCCTCACTACGCCAAGCCTCAGTTGCCTTATGGGTAAAGTGATAGGAAGAGTGACTACCATGGTTACTGTGGGCATGAATGAGCTAGTAAGTTTGTACTACTAAATATGTAACTGTTTGTGAAAGGGACTGTCATGGTTTGATCCAGGTGTCCCCCACAAACAAATGAAGGTGTTCTGATAGATCGATCCTCAGCTGATGGCAATTAGGGAATTAGAACCTCACTAGAGCTGTGTTATTGGGGCAGGCTTATGGGGGTTATAAGCCAGCTTCCCCTTGCCAGTATTTGGCACACCTTCCTGCCGCTGTTTGCAGTGCTGTGGCAGAGGTGATGTCCAGCCCTCTGCTCATGCCATTGTTTTCCCTGCCAGGATGGAGTCTCCCCTTGAGTCCGTAAGCCAAATAAACCCACTTCTCTACAAGCCGCTTTTGTTTGGGTTCTTTCTGTGCAGCAACTAGAATGTTGACCGCAACAGGGACCCTATCCTTTGTGGCACAGCCTCTTCTGCTTCAAGGGTCACTGTGCTCCTGCCCTTGCCAACCTCCTAACAGCCTTTCCTGGTAGGCAGGTCTACCAACCCAGGGAGCCAGGAAACCCTGTAGAAACAACCCCCCTCCTTCAACCTCCACCTCCACACACAGCCTGGGAGCAAATGTGAGTTCCCCATTTCCCTATGGCTGCCAATGGCTGAATTAAGAAGAAAGGCCAACCCTGAGAGTCAGGCTTGAAAGGAGGCTAGAATACAAGAGTGAGCATGGCAGCCCAGCCTGCAAACCTCACTTTATTGCTCCTCCTCAGACCAGAGAAAACAGACTTGGGTTCCAGGGAAACCAGAGGGGCCTGGAGTCCCAAGGCAGGTGGCTCAAGCACAGGGTTCCAAGACCACTGGGCCTCCTGCCCTGACTTAGGGCCTTATGAACTGAGGTCTGTCTACTTGCCCTGCACATAAACACCTGGCTACTCTCTAGGTAGGAGATCCTGGGCTGGGGAAAGGGCTTCCCACTCTCCTGCCACAGCTGGATATGACTGTATGGAACTCCTGACTCGGCCAACTTCCACTTCTTCTTCTTTTTGTGGCACTGGGAATTAAACTCAGGGTGTACATGCTAGACAGATGCCCTACTTTCTCAGCCTAGTCTCTATCTTCATGCTGACTTTAAACCCTGCTCTCATCTTTCTAGGGTAGCCAAGAAAGGCTTTTCAGCCAGTAACAACAAACTATAAGCTCCAGTTTTCCCATGTGGTCTGGAAGAGCTGGACCCCAAAACCTCATGAGAAGAATCAAGAAAGGAGTAGCTGCCAAAGGCTGAGAGGAGCCAAGGGTGAAAGGAGACCAGCTCCAGCCTCATTCCATGCCTGAGCCGCACAGCAGGAAGCAGGTGGGCAGATGAAAGGAAGCATACCTAGACAAGGTTAGACCTCGCCCAAGGGGTCATGCCAGGAGAGCACAGCTGGTCCACACAAGATGAAAGTGGGCAACTGAAAGACCTGGCTGGGGGCAGAAGACAGGTGATGGCAGAATATGGGAGCATGTTGGCTGGGTTGCAGCTCAGCATGGTAGAGATACTTAGATGAGAGGCAGGATGCTAGCTTGAAGTATTTCAGAACTCAATCCCCAAAGCCCATTTCTGATCATCACAGGAGCTGTGCCTTTGATGGGTCCATCAGGCCCTTTCCCTCTGCTCTGGCCTCTACCCACCTGACCTCCTTCACCTTTAAACCCCTTTCAATACCTCCTTTGCTCAGCCCCAGATGCAGAGCCCTGGCAAAGTCTGCAGGAGGAGGAACCAACAGCTTGGTGGACCTTGGTCTCTTTCTCCTGGTGACAAAAACAACCATCCTAAGTAAGGGCTGTGACATAAGTATAGGTCAGCACAGGCAAGAAAATCCAAGGTAATAGGGAGAGTGTGAGAAAAGCATTTGATGATTAGTGGATGTTTCCACAAGCAGGTTTTGGGGAAATAACACAATTCCAAGAGCCCTTGTGCTTACCCATGAAGGGCCTGAGAACAGTGTCCCTACAAAGGGCTGAAACCCAAGGTGACATGTCAGGGCAAGGGAAAGACAGTGGGAAAAGGAACACTGGCTTCTGACATGCTGTCCCTTGGAGAATCTCACCTGAGGCTCTGAGAGCCTTCTGAGCTCTGCCACAGGGTGGCCTCAGGCAGAATGGGCAGTGGAGACAGGTGAAGTTGGTCTTATGAGACCAGAATAGTCCACAGGCAAAGCCAGAAGGCAAAAAGCCTTTAATTTTGCCAACAACTCTTCTTGTTCCAGGAAGCTCAGGCCACAACCCAGTGACTCTGAATTGTCCAATGAACATCTTGTGAGAAAATCAAGGTGTCCTTCCTGTCCAGCCAGGCTAGGCACCTTATTCACTTCCCAAGCTTTATTCCACATCCCAAGAGACCTCAATCACTACTTTTCCTCCAGCTTCTAGGGAGCCACACAGTCCTCCCAAGGAGGCCCCTGGGACAGGACAGTAGGGATCACTTCAGAGACCCTGGGTCCCATCCCCAGTAGGCTATATGCTGGGTCTCACAAGGGGAGGGAACGAAGGGAGGGAGTTGGTCTACATCTGGAACATCTGGGCTGTTGCAAGATCTGAGATGGACCTAGCTCCATCTCCCCTTTGGTCATAAAGGTAAAGGAGGGAAAGAGCCTTGCTTCAGAGCCAGAAGGGAATCAGGTAGAAGTTAACATCTGTGGCCACTGGCTGGCTCGGATGCTGCCGAGTTGGATGATTCTTGCTGGGGGCACTCCTACAACAGCCTCCTGGGATCAGTGATGCTGTAGGCTTTGCTACCCTCACCTCCCAACTGACAAGAATAACTAGGCACTCTCCTTAGCACTTTCCATGTATTAACTCAGATAGTCCTGAAGCCCATTTTATGGAGGGAAAAATAGCCCATGTTCTTACAGCTGTAAACAGCTGGGCTGGTGGAAACTAAACCCCCCAAATTTGGCTCCTTCTCTCCTATTCAGCACACTGTACTGCTCCAGAAGCTGGCTACAGGCTCTTCTGAGGGCAGGACATTTTCTGAGCTTCTACCTCTGTGGGGCTGGCACAGCATCTTGAGAAACAACAGGATGCCTGGAGATAAATGTGTGATTCCACTGGGCTACCAACTAAGCTCAGAGCTGAGTGTCACCGAGAGCTAAGTTTACCAGGCCATTCCTCAAGCCAGATTCTGGCAAGAGCCTCACAAAAGTCTTCCAAGGTCAAAGCTGACCCTCACAGGACTATGGCAGCAGTCACTCTTCTGGGCCTGAACCAAAGACCCTTTGCCAGGGCACACACTATCCAGAGCTGTCATTATTGCTAATACAGCTTGCTACGGAAATCTCAGATGGCCCAACACTGCTCTGCAAATGCCAGCCAAGAGCAGTGGCCTATACACAGGCTGCCCAGAGGGCCATTTGCCCAGAGCAGCAGCAGCCAGGATATCAGAAACAGCCATCCATACAGGACTCTAGAAGGGCTTGGACACCAAGGAAATCCCAGCTGGGAGGCCTGGGGTGGGGAATGGAGTCCATTCTGGCCCAGAGGGCCATGGGGCTTGGGAAGCAAAGGCACCCTCTGGGTGAGGGGCACAGGCTAAGCATCTAGTATGTGACTGGAATGTTCTTCTCAGACCATCACATGGCTACCTGATTGTCACTCAGGTCTCAGCTTAGCTGTCTCCCCTCTGAGACCTTCTCTGGACCCCTAATCCAAAATGGGCTTTTTGTCACTCATATCTTAATTTTTTCCATAGAATTTATTAATACTTTGCTTCTGGTCTCCATACTTTCTCTCTCCAATTACAAGAAAAGCTTCATGAGGGGCGGGGCTTTGCTTTCTTCACTGCCCGGTAACCAGTGATTAGAAAGCTGCCTGACAACAATGCCCAATAAAACCTTGGGTGGTGGGTGGGGGGAACAGATGGATGGATGGATGGACAAGCAAACAGATGGACTGATAGACCCAAATAGTCCCAAGTCCTTGAACACTAATGAGGTCAGGTGTAAAAGCTAGCTTGCTCAGCCTTTCTCCTCTCTTCTCTTTGAGAAATACAGCCTTTAAAAATATTTAATTCTATTATTTAAAAATATCTTTACTATTTTCTTTAAATTTCTAAAGTAACATGTGCTGTGCTCTTAATGGTGCCGTTTGCAGTCACCCAGATTAAATTGTTGTGAAAGAAGCCAAGCCATGCATGGAAGAAAGGAAAAGCATTCATAACAAAACCAAAGCCACAGCCAGTATCTCTCCCCATGTGTAGATTTTATAAGTTACTCTAGTGTACTTCTTTTATTACCTGTTTTCACTTATAACTTCTTTTGCCAAATTATTACATAGCCTGTGAGCTCATTATTTCAATGGCTATGTAAGATTCTACCCGGTGGAAAACTATAATTTACTTAAGCAAGATGTTCAACAAAGGGGATAATTATTTCCTCTTTTTCACTCTTACAGTTGACATCCCCAACCTATCTTTTCTATGTCTGTAACAAAAAAAAAATTCAGCTATTTTGTTCTTTAGGACTATATCCTAATGAAAGATTTCTTTCCTTTCCTCCCTCCATCTGTCCATCCATCCCTCTGTCCTTCCTCTTCTGTTTTGTTGAGACAGGGTCTCAAGTATCCTAGGCTGGCCTAGAACCCCTAAGCCTTTGTTTTTGCCTCCTGATTATAGACATGCACCCAATACACTCACTCTCTCTTCCTTTCTTTCTTCCCTCCCTTTTATTTGTTTATTTATTTATTTATTATCTGTACTCTTGTATAGCAGGACAGGGTGGGACATGCACTCGCCACTGCAAACAAATGCCAGATACTTGCATGACGTTTGTGTCCAGCTTATGTGAGTAGTTGAATTGGGAATTGAACCCAGGCAGGCAGGTTGAGCCCTCTTCTCAGTCTTCCCTCCTTTCTTTCTAGAGTCTTGCTATAAAGCTCAGGATGACATTTAATTATTATCCTACCCTCAAGGGCAGGTTACAGGCCTGTGCTACCATGCCAGCATGCACTTTTTCTCAGTGAATAAATCTGGAAGTGGACTCAGTGGATCAAAGGGCTAATGGTGTAGCTTGTTCTAGGGACCTTATGCCATGTGAAGAATGGGTCTCACATCTGGGTCACTACATTCCCACAGTGATCTTCATGACTATCTTCCTACTCTAAAACCCCCCAAGTCCAGGTTAACTCATACCACCCTGCTTAGAAATCAGCCCAAGAACACCTTCCAACAAGAGTTTTTAAGGCCAAGCTGAGTGGGAGAGTCAAGATCTACCTACAGCTGAGAAATGCCCAGCTACTCTTTTTCTACTTCATGCATATAGGGCTCTGGACTCCCATGAACCAGTCTCTGAGCTCCTTAAAGTGTGTTCAGTCAAGGTGACCAAGTGCCAGGTTGGCCTGCTCTGCTCTGCAGGGAGCTCCCTCCCTTCTGGTCTCTAATCCCCACCACAGTGTTGTTTGTTCTGCATAGACATAGCAGCCTGCAGGCCAGATGGGCCTTGGGTTTGGGAAAGCAGCCAATTGTCATTTTTAAAAGTATTATCAAGGAAAAGCCAGAGCAGAGGCTGGATAAAAGAGCAGATGAGGAGAGGCAAAGCGCCCCATCAGGGCCTTTCACCCTGTGTGGGGCTTGTCTAGACATAAAAGGAGATGTGCTAAACGCAAGAGAACTTTCCCTGCTCACCTCCTGCCATTTTTATAGCTACTAAGGCCCTGGATGTTCTACCCAATGCCTTCTGGGCCAGCACATGAATTGTCTGTGGTGTGGGAGCAGAATCTGAATTCTAAGTAAAGCATAGATCCTACTGTCCAGAAGTAAAGTCCTATGTCCAAAGACTGTGGCCCTGTGACAAGCACTTGTGCAGGAAGCAGGCTAAGAACTTGAACCCTCCAGACCTGTACCCATGTTGATGAGGTGCCAAGTGGGGAGGCAGACAGGGCCTGTGATCCCTTGCATGTCTGAAACATACTCACTTTTCACAGCCTTGACTGCCTGGCTCTGAACAGACATCAGGATCACTGTGCAGACGTGTCCAGGCTTGACCTTTGTCTTGGTGCCATTCTTAGCAATTCGGGTACACATCAGCCCCAAGGCTCAGCTGATCCTTGGTGGGTGGGCAGGCGGCTTCCATGTGTTCCTGGAATAAAAGAGGCAGCCTTTATTAACATAATCCACTCTGAGCTCTGAGCTACCCAGCAAGCCCTCAGCACCAGACCATCAAGGCCCCTCTCTTGGAAACCACCATCTCTTCCATCCTCTCTGCTCAGGGAAGGCTGTTCCAGCCATAAAAGCCTAGGATGGTTCCTGGATAATCCTCATGCAAGGTTAGGATTTAGGGGCCTCTTATACCATGAGTGAGTGAGGGTATGCACACTTGTAACCTGGAGAGGGGATATAATTCTAGAATCCAGCTCCACTCTCAGCTTCAATTATACTCACCTTCACCTTGCAGTGGAGACATCTGTTATCAAGGGCAGTCAGGAGCCTCACAGAAGGCAGACAATGTAGGACATTTGTGTTAGCATTTGGGAGTCAAGTACAACTATACAACTAAAAATAGGAAAACAGACAGTATGCTAACCCTCCCGCCAAACTAAGGTGGGTGCGAGCATGCCTGTAATCCCAGCACTTGGTGGGCTAAATCAGGAGGATTGCCTCCAGTTCAAGGCCAGCCAGGGCTTCATAGCAAGTACTAGGCTATCCAGGCCTACATAGTGAGACCCTGTCTCTAAACACCAACATCAACACACACACACACACACACACACACACACACACACACACACACACACACACACTCTCACACACCCTAAGACCTTGCATGCAATCCACCATGGCAATATTTTTTAAATTGTATTATGCACTATGATTATTGGTGAGACCCTTTCTATTAAAGTTGAAAACAGGCTATAAGGTGATATAAAAATTTTTAATAAATTTGCCACATACATGTTTTAATAATATACTCAAGACATTTTTTAAAAAAGTTTTGCAGTACTGGGGATTGAACCTAGGGCCTTATCATGCTAGGCGAGGAATCTACCACAAAGCTGAATCTCTAGCCCTCTCTTAAATTTTATATTTTGAAACAGGATCTTGCTAAGTTACCCAGGCTGATTTTAAACACTCTAAGACCCAAATAGGCATTGAACTTACAATTCTCCTGTCCCAACCTCCCAAGTAATTGTAATTACAGCTGTAGCAAGACTTGACCATATGGTAGAGACTCCAGATTTTTTTTTTCTAATATGCAGGTTCTGGAGCTCCCTTGGAAACTGCCTTTACACAGCACCCTGCAGAACCCAAGGGAGTTCCCAGAACATGACCACTCAGAAATAAAACAATGTGCACTGGGTGGGAGGTAGAACCATTGCCCCTGAATGGACCACCACACAAACAGGAAGGACTACAGAGGTACCAGCCTGTGCTGATGACCAGGTCTGCCCTCCTCACTTCTAGACTCTCAGCAATAACAAGCTTTTGTTTTGTTTTGTTTTGTTTTTCTGTCTGTCCCCTAATCCGACGATCTGTGAAGCAACAGGGAACTGAGAAGGGAAAGGGTAAGGATTGGGAATCTGATGTGTACCCTGTAAAGTGTAATTTGGGGGAGCATCCCCTGGGTAATCGCCATTCCCAAGACCTCTGCACAGAGAAAAATGAAGGCAGGTGTGAGTTGCATACATCATTGTGGCTGCTCTGCTCAGCCTTGCCTATCCTTCCACAGCTCTTCCCCAAAGAGGGGCCTCAGCCATCTCCCATCTGTTCATCCTCCTCCTTGCCTGATAAGGGTCAGGGGTCACTCTGGTACCTACCTGTCACCTGGAGAAAGGAGCCTTAATGGACACATCCAGTAACACCCACCAGCACTGCCATGGTACATGGCCTGCAGAGTTCCATTCCACCCATGGACACTTCCCCCTCCTGGAGGCCTAGGAAGGCCACGGCAACAGCACAAGGCAAAACAGAAACAGAAACCCAAACCCACATCCTGTTAGCAGAGCTTGGTGACACTGCAGTCAGCCCCGGTGGGCTCTGTTGGCTGAGGAACCGCATACAGGCCACAGGAGTCAGAGCAGATCTCTGTGGGAATTAACTTCCCGCTGGACAACTCCTGCTTCCTGGTCTGCTGGCTTTTCCCCCAGGGAGCTGGTGAGGGTAGCTGAGATGCTAGTGTCAGGAGTCCCACCTTTTTCTGCAAGTCCACAAGCTATCTCCTGCTTCCTTTCACACTCCCTGGCCCCCAAAAGCAGGATCCATGGAACAGAGGCCATGAGGTTCCTTTGTGGATGGTACAACCTGAGTCAGAAGCCAGGACATATGAATATGTGAAGAACCCTCACCACACTACACACAGGCAGGACTTGGGCTTTTCAAGCTTACAGCTCTCGTCGTTCTCTTAGGACATGTGGCAGAGCAACAGTCCATTATAATAGATGGGGGTGACCAACCACTGAGGCTCAGGGCATCACAAAACTGGGCTAAATCCATACATGCAAATTAAACCCCATGCCTTGGGCCCTACTCACCCCTCTGGAGCCCCATACAGCATGCCTTTACATTGCTTCCCTGTCTGCACGGGTCTTTCATTCAGTGTGGTCTGTTCAGTTCATCCTGTGGGTCAGTTAATTTGCAAACATCCAGCAGCTTCCATCCAGCTTTCCCATCAACATGCCCAAGCTGCTCCCGGGAGCTGACAGGAACAAGGATCACCACAAGGTTTCACGCCCCGTTACTTTCTCCTGCCCTCCTCTGTGCCCACCTATGTCCTCTCCTTCCTGATCTTGCTTCTATCCTGTTTCTTTGTAAGTTCATCTCACAGCCTCTGGGTCAACGTGCTCATGGGACTTTGATCATGTTTCCACGAACACATAGTTCCATCTGAAAATTACTTCCCGGATGTCTTTTCCCTCCAGCATGGGATGAATTCCTGGAGACCACAGAATTTCTTTTGGATGGATGGAGAAGCAGAATAAAGGGTCCAACTTAAATTCTTGAATAATGGAGTCATCCAGCTTGTTATTAACCAAGTCTAGTACTGTCTGAAGTATGTCTCTAATACCTAGGGCTCTCTCTTAGTGGGCACCATAAACAGGGGTGCACAAGGGTCCAGGCTGTCTCTGCAAGCAAGACAAGCAAAGGAGATACCATCACATAGACTGAAAGTGGGTGGCTTAGATCTGGACAGCACAGAAGACTGATCTGAAATCATAGAGGCAGAGCTGGGACAGGAACACAGCATCCCAGGCAGGCATGGGGGAGATAAACTGTAGGCTCACCACTTCAGGTCAGAGAATAACAATGCCTGTTCTGTTATTTCTACAACGTGAACGGGCAGCCAGTTTTCACGACGGAGGATTCATTTCCCAAAGAGGTTTAACCAACAGCTGCTGGCAGGAAATTCCCCTACATCATTTTCTCTCCTCTATAACTATTTAGGGTAAGCCAGGCTTGCAGGATTCAGTCTGCTTCTCTTGCCAGAGCCCAAATCCTCCCACCCCTTGCCATTTCCATGACCTGGAACCTAAGGCAGGAGCCAGAAAGGGGCATGTAAACACCATTCGTTTATTTTCCCGGTCTCTTCTTTCCCATCCTTCCACAAATCTCCAAGGAAAGGAAAATATCAAATGATCACAAGTAGGCAATCTGGGCTATATGAAACTTTGTTTCAAAACAAAAACAAAAACAACCCTTTCGCACTCAATAAAGTGCTTCCCTGACCAGATATTCAGGATTCTACACACACACCAAACAATCCTCCAGCAGATACCAGCTGCTTATCCTATAGTTTTGCTTTGTTTTTTTAAACTTTGACGCACTCTACCTGGAGATAATGCCAGATCCCACATTCTAAGGGGATCCTCACCAGACTGCTCTACCTCAGATCGCAATCACAAAGTAGGTGGTCACCTGTACTTCTGACCAATGGGCTACCATAAAGGGTTTCCATGGCCCCTTGTTCAATCTAATTTGTTAGGCTGACTCACAGAAACACATACCTTGGCTGGGACAGCTAGAAGAAAGGATGGACTGAGCGAGGCGTAGGGTGTGGGGTTTGCACCCCACCACCCTCCCAGGACCTCAGGCATGCTCAGCAACTGGGAGCCCAGCAGATGCTGATTCGGGTCAAGAATTGTTATATTCTTAGATGTTGGAGATAAAAGGTCCACCCCTCTAATCTCCTCATCACATGATCTTGTGGTGATTGGCTCCATCTTGAAGCTAGCAGACTCCACCCTCAGTATTTCATTAGCAAAACCTCTGATGTGATCAAATGGGTTCATTATGAATAACAAATGACACTTCTATCACTCTGGAAATTCCCTGGGTTGTAGGGTTCTGTAACAGGAGCCAAGATAAAGAACAAATATATTTCATATTGTATACACTTTCCTACCCAGGCGTTCCCAAAATAAAGAGAACTCCAAAGGCCTATTAGGAAATCTCCTGGTTCCGCAAACCCCCCAATGACCCAGAACAACTGCTTTTACTTATTCTGTAGTAAGCCCTCAACACTGGTAGAGTTGGCATTTTCCCAAACCACAGAGTGACCATGTGAAGCTACAAATGCAATTGGTGTTCTAAGTGTCCCGAGGGACAGGCTGTATATGGCCAGCTCCTCTCTGGGAAGCAAGAGGATGCACAGGAAAGTGGGGGGGGGGATAATCTGGGCCCCTACTGCCCTCTGTTGTGAACTTCCAATCAGCCCCCATGCTCCGGGGGTTGACTCTGGATTTCCCTGCCAGTCCCTTATGTTGACTCCCTTTCCCTTGGAGGCCACCCTGTCCTCCCACACCTCGTCTGGTTCATCCTATCTTTACAAGCCCTCCCAGTGTTCCTCTCTGAGCAACTCTGATCTCAAACTCCTCCACCTGGAAGGGTGGTCTCCAGCCTCTGCCTCTTTCCGGTCCCTCTCGGCCCACTCATTGGCACCCAGTACCTCCTGCTAGCTGCCTGAAAGGCTGGACAGCTGCTGGGCTCTTTAATTAGCTACCTGGCCACTGTCCCAGTGCAAGGCATGTGTTACAGTAAAGAGTCTCCTTATCTCATCTATAGTCCCTCACCCCATGCAGATCCCACCAGGCTGAAGCCAAGGTCTCTAGAAGACCCTCACATGGGACCAGCAAGCCACTTCCTGTCAGCCAGAAAAGAAGACATACTGGTCTCACAGCCTCACTAACAAACCAGGAACGTATCTAGGTTCTTTGCACCATTGCCCATGTCCTTAAGGCTGTCCCCTAGGCGACTCCACCAACAGACCTTCAGGAGCAATGAAGGCCTGTTCTTTGTTGTGTCACAAGAGCAGATAAAGAAGTCCAAAGGGTTCTTGAAGACACAACTGGCCCAGCTTCTACAACAAGCCTCTCCAGAGATTTCCAAACATCTTGGGAACTTATTACCCACTACCACCAAAACTCACAGGCCAATGGAGACAGACAAGGAGGAAGCAATCTAATATTATGGAATTTCTGATAGTATGCCAACAAAAGGAAAGGCTCAAAGGAAGACAGGAAGAAACTAGAGTTTGAAAGGCAAGTCTCAAATTATTTTTAATTGAATTGATTGTTCTCTCTCTCTCTCTCTCTCTCTCTCTCTCTCTCGGTCTTAAACTTCTCTAAGGAGGTAGGATTCAGGCAGAGAGCAGAAAGATGAGAGACAGCTATTCAAGGAGCTCAGGGAAAGCAGGCAGAGGAAACAGTATGTGAAGAGACCCTCAGGTAGGTGAAATCTGAATAGCTGAAGAAATAGAAAGGCCAAGAAAATCAATCAACATGCGCCTGGCATAAGTGAAGCCGTGGTTCACCCCCTCAACATGCACACACAGGGAAAGGTTGGAGGGAGGGAGGGAGGGAGGGAGGGAAATATCAAGGCCAGAGAGTAGCTGGCATCAATGTGGTTCTGATGCTGCTGGCACCCGGCTTGTGAGGTGAGCATCAGACCATCCTGGCCAGTCATAGTGTTACATGTCTCTGGCCAATCCTGCATTTAAAAAAATTTTATTATTTATAAGCAGAGAGAGACAGAAAAAGAGGAAAGAATGGGCACACCAGGGCCTCCAGCCACTGCAAACAAACTCCAGATGCATGTGACACTTTGTGCATCTGGCTTTACGTGGGTACTAGGGAATCAAACTCAGGTTGTTAGGTTTTGTAGGCAAACATCTTAACTGCTGAGCCATCTCTCCAGCCCCAATCCTGCTTTTTTTATTGGAGTGGTCAGAAAAAAAAAAAAAAAAGATGTTAAATTGGTTGAGCACATGCCTGTAATTCAAGCACCAGGAGTTCAAGACCATAGCAAGACTCTGTCTAAAAAGCCAAAATATAAAAATAAAAGCACATTGAACACAAGTTACAGGAGGCTAAAGTTATGAACTAGGCCCTGTACTGGGCCTCGAAACACCAGGCTAAAGTTCTGGATCATCATGCTGAATCTAATCTGTTTTCTTGAATGTAGTGAAATTGGGATTAGAGATAACAGCCAAATTTCTCAAACAGGCTAGTTAGTGTTGTTTGATTCTGCTCTTATGGTGTTGGGGGCCCAGACCAAGGCCTCATCTTCAGCCCACAAACAGGCCGGTTTCATGTGGTGTTACAGTGAAGCTCTCCTTCCTTAATCCTTACATAAAGGAAGTAATCTCAACAAACCCAAGGCTAACTAATCAATTCCTTTTTTATTAGTCTGTCCCCACATAACAAGAAAGGTAGCTTTGAAAGGACCACCCTGCGCTGCTTCTGTTTTTCTCAGCTTTATAAAACCAACCTCTTCCTTTCCTGGGAGGAAAAAGCTGCAAGAACAGTGGCTCTCCATCTGCAGGCTGTAGGCAGTGCTGCTGCAGAGATGGAGATGGACCTCATGTCCAAGGACTTTGTACAAAGTGTGCAAACACAGCCTCACAACAAGGTCCCCGCTGAGAAGAGCAAGAGTCCCTGTCTACCCAGGAAGGAGGTTCTGGGATGGGAGGCAGACAGGCTGTGGTCAACAAAACCAGAAGTTCAGAAGGTTAAAAACGCAAAACAGAATGTTGGAAGACTTGAATGTATTGCACTCAACTGTAGATCCAAGGGATGCAGGCATTTTGAAGAAAGAAGTGACAAGAGAAAAGGCCAAGTGATCTAGCTCTAAAACTTTTGTCACTTGTTTTTAGTATTTCATTTATTTGTAAGGAGAGAGAGAGAAAAGAAAAATGAGTCTGCCACAGCCTCTAGCCTCTTCCAATGAACTCCAGATGCATGCACCACTTTGTGCATTGGTGTTATGTGGTTGCTGGTGGATCAAACTCAGGTCATTAGGCTTTGCAGGCAAGTGCCTTAACTGCTGAGCCATTCCTCCAGCCCTTGTTTGTTGCTGTGGTGGTGGTGGTGGTTCTTTTAATTTTGGAGGAAAAAATACTGAATTTATAGAAAAACTACCTATAGGAAAAGAAATACAGTGATATTCATACCCCCTACCCCAACATATACACTGTTGTAGTCACCTTTCTCGCTGCTGCAGAAAAGAATCCAACCAAAAGATGCTGATGGGCTGAATGGGTTTATTTGGCTTACGGCCTTAAGGGGAGACTCCATCATGGCAGGGAAAACGATGGCATGATCAGAGGGGTGGACATCACCTCTGTCACAGCACTGCAAACAGCAGCAGGAAGGTGTGCCAAACACTGGCAAGGGGGAAACTGGCTTATAACCCTCCACAAGCCCGTCCCCAACAACACAGCTCCAATAAGATTCTAATGCCCAAACTGCCATCAGCTGGGGATCGATCAGAATACATTTATTTGTGGGGGAAACCTGGATCAAACTATGACAGTCTGCCCCTGGCCCCCACAAAATAATAATCATACATGATATAAAGGATAATGCATTCAGCTCAACTTCATAAGTCTCCACGATTTTTCTTTCAACTGAGACATAATACCAAAAAAACAAATCCACAATGGAACATTCATGCTGCAAAAGATCGCATTGGGCATAGCTAAAACAGATTGAACCAATATAAGATTTAAAACAAACAGGACAAACATCCATTTCTAACCCCAAGTCGAATGAGAACCAACGATGGGTCTCTTGGAGTTCTGATTCTGCCCCTCCAGCTCAGCTACTCAGTCCTGGAAAACTTCATCCAGTGCTGGCAGCTCTCCTTGGCAGCCATCCATAGTCCTGGCATCCACTGGGTCTCCACTGCAACCCACAGTTCATCCTCATGGCTCCATAAGACCTCCACGTAGGCAAACCAACTCACCTGCTTCACACTGCAGATGGCCATATTCGAAAACAACTGTGTAGCAAATCCAATGACCCTCTCTTCCTGCATTAGTTATACTCCAAAGTAACAGGTGGGCTACCAATTTGTTAATCCAGGGGGGAACAAAGCTGACTTTGAAGAGCAGGAAAACTTCAACATTCAGTCAGCCCCTTCACAAGAGACCACATTCTTCCTGCTGTCCCAATGCAGGTCACCTGGCCCAATCTCAATGGTTGTCATCTCTCAAACTATTGCAGCTGAACAGGCAGCAGTTTCAGCCCAGAGATTTCATCTCTTTCTGTGCCATCTCCATCTGCTCACAACAGTCCATTTGTACACAAAGCGACCCTGCCAAGTTCTGAGGACACAGGCAGGCAGAACACAGCAAGCCTCTCCTGCAAATTGTTTCTAGACCAGTCCCGACAAAGTTCTTTCTCACTCTCATAAATCTCACAATCCATAGTTCATATATACTGCATTCAGATATTTCAACTGAATGGCCCATGAAGCTGTACTTACAGCACTGCAAGGTGTCTCTTAGGCCAAGGTTTCAAATCCTTCCACATTCCTCCTGCATATCAATTCCAAAAAACCAAAAGCCACAGAATCAGGATTCTAGCAGCTGCAACAGATCCCACTCTCTGGTACCAAAAGTGTAGTCAGTTTTCTCATTGCTGCACAGAAAGAACCCAACCAAAAACAGCTGATGGGAGGAATGGATTTATTTTGGCTTACAGACTTGAGGGAGACTCCATCATGGCAGAGAAAACGATGGCATGAGCAGAGGGGTGAACAGTGGAAGGAAGGTGTGCCAAACACTGGCAAGGGGAAGCTGGCTTATAACCCTCATAAGCCCGTCCCCAACAGCACAGCTCCAACAAGGTTCTAATACCCAAACTGCCATCGGCTGGGGATCGATCATTCAGAACACATTCATTTGTGGGGGACACCTGGATCAAACCATAACACACACTAAAGAAAAGTTCCTGTGCTTAGCTCATAAGGGCAGTGTTCTAAGCACTGTCTCTAAAATGAAAAATAAAGTCAAGTAAGATTACTCAAGTAACTTGTTATGATGTCCTTTGACAAGAGGTATTTACTGTCTGCTCACAGGGTTTGGAGCTATAAGGATGAGAGTTGAAATTGATACAGTGGTAGAAGCTGCCAGTGAGTCAAGAGGGGCCAGGTCCCAATGGTACTTCTCTGAATCCTGGACCCAGTAAAGTTGTTAAGGACATTTGAGGCACTCCACTAAACAGGGTCTGAGATCTTCAGAGCCCCAGACATTGGCCAAGTGATAGATTTCCTTCTAACTGGCAATGAAGGATATCAATAAGTTGGCACTATTGGTTTCTATATTTTTACTTTTATCTATTTATTTGCAAGCTGAGAGAGGCAGAGAGAAAGACAGAGAAAGAATAGGTATGTCAGGGCCTCTAGTCACTGCAAATGAACTCCAGATGCATGCACCACTTTGTGCATCTGTCTTTACGTGGGTACTGGGATATCAAACTCAGGTCATTAGATTTTGCAGGCAAGTACCTTAACCACTGAGCAATCTCTCCAGCCCCTGATTTATTGATTGATTGATCAGCACTGAGAATAAAATCTGGGGCCTCACATGTTAGGCGAGCACGCTTTCACTGAGCTACATTCTCAGCCCCTACCATGTCTATATTTAGAGATGGGATCACATATGCAGTCCAGACTGGCCTTGGATTCACTATCTTCCTGCCTCAGTCTCCTTAGTACTGGGATTATAGGTGTGCACCACCAAGTACAGCAGTCTACTATTTTTTTTAATTATCTCAATTAGCCAGGCATGGTGGTGCATGCCTTTAATCCCAGTACTTGGGAGGCAGAGAGAGGTAGGAGGATCTCTGTGAGTTCAAGGCCAGCCTGGGACTACAGAGTGAGTTCCAGGTCAGCCTGGGCTAGAGTGAGACCTCAAAAAAAAAAAAAAAGGAATTATCTTAATTGACTATTTTTAGTTCTATAATCAGGTAATACATCATTCTGTAATACAGAGTAAGTGTTCTAATAAGACCAACAAAGAAGGTTGGCTTTATTAAAGGCTGAGGAAAGCAGACACAAAGAAACAAAAAGTGGACTGGTCATTTCAAAGTTATTTTCCTTCTAAGCAGAGAGAAAGAGATAGAACAATAGCAAAATAATGAGCCAGTTAACCTTGGGTAACTTCCTTTTGCTTTTTGATGTAAGAATGAAGGCAGAAGGTCCCATACTTCTTAGCAGTCACCCCATCTTCTATTCCTCTATGATGTAAGAAACCACTAATCTACCTTCCGTCTTAATGTATTTTCCTGTCCTGGATATTTTACATAAATGGAATCATGTTCAGTTACCATCACTTTGGGCTTTGGGGCTCCATGAATTATATATAGACATACAGATTTTTGTGGCCTCATAGTCATGAATTTCTTTGCATTTTTAAAAAATATTTTTTTATTTGTTATTTCCAAGGAGAGAGAGAATGGGTGCATCTGGCTTTACTTGGGTACTGGGGAATGGAACCTGGATCACTAGACTTTGTAAGCAAACATCTTAACCACTGAGCAGTCTCTCTAGCCCTTCTTTGCAATTTTTTTTCTGAAGTAGGGACTCACTCTAATCCAGGCTGACCTTGAACTCATTCTGTATATTCCTATGCTGGCCTTGAACTCAAAGTGATCCTCTAACCTGTGCCTCTGAGTGTAGGAATTAAAGGGATGCACCTTTTTTTTTTTTTTTTGTCATTTGTGCCAAAAAGAAACCATTTGAAAAGAAAAGAAACCATTTGATGTTCAACACATGCCTGTATGCAAACATTTCAAACTTTCTTTTTAATTTTTATTTATGTACTCTATATGTACACGCATGTGTCACTTCACATCCAGTTACATGGTGCTGGGGAATGGAACCCAGGCCAGCCGACTTTGCTAGGAAGTGCCTTTAACCACTGAGCCATATTCCCAGCCCTAGAACTTTTTTAAGACAAGGATTTTGTTCTATTGCCTAGGCTGATCTCCAACTCCACTGGCTGACATTACAAGCCTGCTCAACTGATTTAAAACCTTTTGAGAGGTTTCAACATACTATCAACATGAGTCATGACAATCAGGATAAATTCAAGAGTTTGGAGTACTTTCCTTGCCCAAATCTCCATGAATCAAACAAACTGAAATTGAATAGATCAAAGACGACTCCTGCTATTGTTAATCAAGTCACTGCCCAACTACTCTACAAAAGGCAGACCCAGGAAGGAACTCCTGCACCTTTTGTTTGGGAATCCTGTTTGCTTGTTCTTTTGTCGAATGTTTCCATAATTAAAATAAGGTGGTTTGTCCCAAGGAACTAATGGCAAGTTATAATTTATCCCCATGGCTCCCAAATTTCTGCCTTACAGAGAATAATTGCAGGGTGAGACAACTCCTGCCTCTTTTTTCGGAAAGTACCCAGTGTCCTGTTCAGTGCCAGCTCCACCGAGGCTGCCCCCCACCTGCCAAGTACATAGAAATGAGCTGGAAATGCCTCTTGCGAAGCCCTGGAAACAGTGGTCCTGGTCATTGTTTAACAACAGGTTTATTAATGAACGGAGATAAAATGAAATGTTTTGACTGTGTTCAACCTAAATTTCCATCTGCTTGTGATCAAAAGAATTTAAGGAATTTTACTGAGCTCCAGACTACTGCACCTGATCTGAGTGTTTCAATTTAAGGAGGAAGTAAATATTCCTTTTTCTCAGGCTAGTTTTATGGGTTTTATATCACTGGTAATTAAGAACATGCACCCTCCCAACCCATTGGCACAAGGCTCACTTATTTGAATACCACATACCTGGTCACCTCTACAGCTCTAGTCTGGGGAAAGAGCTCAGTTGGTAAAGTGCTTGCCATGCATGCATGAGGACCTAAGTTTGATCCCCAGAACCAAAGAAAGAAAGAAAGAGAGAGAGAGAGAGACAGACAGACAGACAGACAGACAGACAGACAGACAGACAGACAGACAGACATGGTAGTGTGCTTGTAATCCCAGTCCTGGGGAAACAGAGACCTATCAGGCCAAGCCAATGAGGGACCCTACCTGATAAAAAGGTGGACAGCACCTGAGAAGGAACAACAGACACCTGAGGTTGTCTGACCTACACACTCACCCCTCCCAACACACACATGGACCCCCACACCCCCACACCCACACACTAGCTCTGCTTCTTGCAGACAGAAAGGAAAGCACTGAGCACACGAGAGGTGAGCACACATCAAGTGAGATGGGTTTTGTTCCAAGGGCTCCAAATCTTCCTTCTGGCCCCTGCTCAGACTTTGTCACCCCCCCCCAACCCTTTATTGGTAGAGGGTGATTCACTTCCCACCTGCCATCAACCCAGCACACCTTGACTATCTCTTGTAAACAGCACTTAACGAAGACCAGACACAAGGCACAAGCGAACAAGCAGAGCATACGTGATTATTTTTTCCTATAAATTCCAGAACCACACTATCTAGTTTGGTAGCCATCATATATCTATTTAACTGTTAATAAGTAAAAAAAAAAAAAATGAATGAAATTTAAAAACCTTAAATTTGGGCCAGGCATGGTGGTGCATGCCTTTAATCCCAGCACTCGGCAGGCAGAGATAGGAGGATCACCATGAGTTCAAGGCCAAACTGGAACTATATAGTGAATTCCAGATCAACCTCAGCTAGAGCGAGACTCTACCCCAACAAAACAAAACAAACAAACAAAAAAAAAACCCTTAAGCTCTTCAGATGAAGCTAAGCTTCTCACATTTCAAGAACTCAACAGCTGCATGTGGTCAGTGTCTGTTATACTGCACAGAGCAGATACGGAACATTAACACTGAGCTCCACCCCCTGTTCCTGGGAATCTTTTGAACGGAGGCTGTCTTCTGTCTCCCCATCAGGCAGAAGCCTACTTAGCCAAGGCTGCCACTAGGAGATGCAGGGGAGAGTCGCTCTTGGTTTACAGAAGTCGCTATCTACTCTGTAAAGAGTGACTTTTAGCAAGAGGCCAGAAGAATGTTCTGGCTGTTGTGAATAAGGTCAGCCCCCAGCTGTAGTTCAGAGTAAGATAATGCTTGGAGTACTTAAAGCATTTATTCCTGACCTTCTGTGTGCCAGCCAGCTTCCAACATACCATCCCATCTGACCCTCCACAGGTTGATGAGACAGAAAT
>PVHP010029380.1:0-22477 GCA_004024765.1 Zapus hudsonius
TTGGGTCCTTCTGCATTATAGGCCCATGCCTTCACCACTGAGCTATCTCTTCAGCCCTGGACCATCTTCTTGGATAGCTCACCTAGCCTTTGAACACCTTTCCTTGTTCCCCTCACCACATTCTCTTAATGTTGGTCATCTCTCTCTTTATTCACCTGTCTTCCTCTAGTGGCTATGAACCCCTGGGCCAAGCGGCTGTTTCTTCTTTAGAGATGTCTGCATCTGGTCTAGTGTTGGAGACAACAGGAGCCTTCAATGAACACAATAGTCGGTTGATTAAGTTGATGAAATGTTACGTTGTTCAGTGCATCAAAAGCAGATCTACGGGCTGGAGAGATGGCTCAGCAGTTAAGGCATTGCCTCCAGTGCTTAAGGCCCGGGGTTCAATTCCCCAGTACCCACATATGCCAGACCCACAAGGTGGTGGCCCTGGTTCTCTCTCTCTCTCTCTCTCTCTCTCTCTCTCTCTCTCTCTCTCTCTCTCTCTGTATCTCTCTGCTTGAAATTGAATAAATAAAATATTTTTTTAAAAAGCAGATCTACGCCATCCCTGGTCAACCCCACCATGTTCTTCTACATCGCCATTGATGGCAAGCCCTTGGGCCCTGTCTCCTTCGAGCTGTTCGCAGACAAGGTGCCCAAAATGGCTCTGAGCACCTGGGAGAAAGGATTTGGTTGCAAGGGGTCTTGTTTCCACAGAATCATCCCAGGGTTCATGTGCCAGGACTTCAAGTCCATCTATGGGGAGAAGTTTGAGGACGAGAACTTCATCCTGAACATGGGGCCTGGGATCTTGTCTATTTCAAATGCTGGTCCAAACACAAATGGGTCTCGGGTTTTCATCTGCACCGCCAAGACTGAGTGGTTGGATGGCAAGCGTGTGGTCTTGGGGAAGCTGAAGGAAGGCATGAAGGTTGTGGAAGAAATGGAGCCCCTTGGGTTCAGGAATGGGAAGACTAGCAAGAAAGTCACCATTGCTATTGTGGACAACTATAATTGCCTCATTTCATCTGAACCACCAGACCCATCCTTCTGTAGCTCAGGAGAGCACCCCTTCAGCCCCTCTGCTCACCACCTCCTGGAATCTGGGCTGCCATACTGGTCTTTGGGTTCCATTTTCCTTATTCCCCTCCAAGTCTAGCTGGAACTGAGTTAAGTTTATGATTATGAATAAAAATAAATACCAAAAAAAGCAGATCTCAAGCAAGGAGATTTCATAAGCCCTTCACTAATGTGGCTGCCACACCTAGTACTCCTTCCTGTTCCCCAAAGACCAAGAAAGATTAAGTGACAACTTGGGGGGAGGGGTTAGTTGAGAGTGCTTATTCTTGAAGAACCTCATTTGTATTGGCACAGCTTCCTCCTCATGTCCAGCTTGGTTGCCTAGCTTTCTTGTGTAATATTGCTACTCATGACTTACAAATGCTTAACCATATATATATATATATATATATATATATATATATATATATATTTGCAAACAGGGAGAGATAGAGAGAATGGGCATTCCAGGGCCTCTAGCCACTACAAATACCAGATACATGTGTCACTTTGTGCATCTTGCTTTATGTGGGTTCTGGGGAATTGAATCCAGGTTGTTAGCCTTTGCAGGCAAGCACCTTAACCAATGAGCCATCTCTCCCATTAATCAGTTTTTTTTTTATTCATGGGGCTAATTGGATGGCTATTGTGTTTCTGGCTTCTGAAGGCCACAGGATGGAGCCAAATAGTGACACCTTTATTTTTCCATTGGGTATTACAGAATCTAATTTGATTTCATGAAAAATAAATAAAAATAAAATATATGCAACTCATGAAATGTTAATTAAAAAGAAGAGCAATCTAATTCTCTCAGAGATGGAGCTTGGAGTTGGAGCTGGCCTCAATAAATCAGCAACGAGCATGTCCACATTCACAAGACAGAGGTTTCAAGTGCTTCATCATAGTTCTATTTGCCCAGAGAACTTGCATAAATGAGGTGAAATGCTGCCTTGGGTCTCGGAATCTTTGATAGATAATTTCTGGACCTCCTGCTGAAAAACTGTTGGCTAATTTTGTGCAGTAAATTTTCCCAGTGATTGTCACAGCCTGTAGTGATAAATGACTTTTTCTCCCATATGTTACTAAGACAGAGAGAGAGAGAGAGAGAGAGAGAGAGAGAGAGAGAGAGAGAATACAAAGACTGTGTGTTTGTGAGATGCAGCTGTGTGTGCATTTTTTTATGAAGAAAAATAGCTTCCTCCAGATATTTTGCTGAAAATTCAATTCCCCCTCCCAAATAACAGACATTCAATAAATATTCATTGTGTTGCCTTCCACTTTGTGCTGCCTACTGGTAATCCTGCTATCCACAGGATTTGGGGACCAGAATGGAAGAGGGGATGAAGATAAGGAGAAAATTCTAATGTATTTCTATACCTATGTAGTCATAGCTCAAGGTCTGATCTGGCAATTGGACTCACAATGTGCAAAGAAACTCAAATAATACATTTTTTGCCTTTATAAAAGGACAGAAGGTAGAATACCCTATGGGGGACCAGCAGGTTCTCCGTACATAGCTCATGTCTCCTCCCATACTGAGGGCACAAGTGGCTGCAGAAGTCAGGAGCTGAGCCTCCCATGTATCAATTATAGTGCATAGTTATATAAGTCCAAGGTCTGCCAGTGTTGGGCTCCTGCAACCCAAGTGTATTTTTACAGATTAGGCCGAAATATAACAAAGCAGACACAACACTGCAGATGTATCTTCATTCTGCTGTTTCCCTAGGAAGTGCTACTGTGGAAAGGAAGACTTTGCGCTACATAATCTCAGTCTAATGAAAACCTTGACACAGGTCCCAATTTCCATATCATTTGAATTTCAAAATAGACAGGAAAATGCTATATAAAGTTATTTTTCATTGTCTCTCATTGTCACATTGAAGGAGCTTAGAGGAGAAGTCACTCATTAAGGTGAAAACTTCATCCACTAAGGGTTTACGATTCTGATCCTTCCACAAAATAGCTGGTCTTCACACTCACCTGACTGGACCTGTCAGATCCTTGAAGATAAGCCCAGGGAGTGTCCTTTCTGTAATATTCAATTCTTTCCTTTGGTTCATAGACAACTCAAAATTTCAGTCAGAGAAATTTCTCTCCTTTCTGGGAACTCATTTATTTCAAATTTACCTTTTGTAATTTTACATTTCTATCTTAAAAAAGAGTGTAAAAGACATGTGTGTAGGAATCAATCTATAACTGGTTTGAAAATCTCTCAAGTGTATAGTTTTATTAAAAAATGAACTCAGAGTCAGGGGATGTCTCAGTGGGAAAAGTGTTTGTTATCCAAGTGGTTGAGTTCGGATGCCCAGAAGTCATGAAAGCCAGATGCTGAGGAACTAGTGACTGCAATCCCAGCATGCCCACAGCAAGAAGCGAGGCAGAGACTGGAGAATTCCCCAGAAGCTCTCTGGCCAACTAGCCTGATCAAGAAACCCTGTCTCAAACAAGGTGGGGAGTGAGGACTGACACCCAAATTTGTCTTCTGACCTCCATATATGTGCTGTGGCACATGTGTGTGTGCCTGCACACACACACACACACACACAGAGAGAGAGAGAGAGAGAGAGAGAGAGAGAGAGAGACAGACAGACAGACAGACAGACAGACACCAAAAATCAAATTAAAAATAAAAAATCTAATTTATTGATCATATAAATTCTAGTTCTAGTTGAAATCATTTGAATTCTTTCAGTTCTTTGGAAGGAACACCATTCTAAAAATACAAAAAGAAATCCAAGTCCTACTGAAGTGAAAATAAATAAAAATAAACTAAAAACTAAAAATA
This sequence comes from Zapus hudsonius, assembly GCA_004024765.1. Classification (NCBI taxonomy): domain Eukaryota; kingdom Metazoa; phylum Chordata; class Mammalia; order Rodentia; family Dipodidae; genus Zapus; species Zapus hudsonius. The sequence goes on from PVHP010029380.1 coordinate 3,827, forward strand.
AATCAACATTTTTTCTAGCACTAACGATTCTCTATCATTCATATTCTGACAATGAGAGCAAAGAGTAATTCCAAAGCTCTATCTAATTCATACTAACCTTTAACACAAAAGATGAAATTGCATATTGTATCTTTCTATGTTGATAACTTATCTCCCGAGAGTGAAGAAGTGCTTTCAGGCTGTACCTGTGGTTCATTTTTATGAATGGAGAGGAAGTTAAATGCAGCTATTATTTATGAAGAAATCATTATTGAAAAATGTACAGAAACATAGTTTGGAAGAGACACAAAGATACCTGCAATCAATGCCCCCATAGGTCAACATTTTAGGCACTAAGAAAATTGATAATAAGGATTAAATTGTTTTAAAATATATTTCAAGATTGTGTTCAAAATTAAATTGTTCACATTTCATATGCATTATATATAGTATTCTTCAGTTAACTGCTGTAGCTGGTTCAGTTGGCTGCAGTGGATGGTTCAGTTTGTGGGCATTACTGACATAAACCATATTTTTCGATGTTGAACACTTCAATAAAAACCACTAAAATGTTATGAATGACAAACATAAAATGATGAGATAATTCATGACATTACTAAATTTTTTATAGCACAAACTACATAATCCTTAAAAATCTCATTGTTATATATGAAGTGACATTGGTTATCATAAATTTTATATGTCTCATTTATATATAGTTTCTAGTTTTATTTTTTAAAGTAATTTTAAAAACTTTTTTTATTTCAAACTTTCAAAAATACAGGGGCTAGAGAGATGGCTCAGTAGTTAAGGCACTTGCCTCCTCAAAAATACAAACAACAACATACCATGATTAAAATCCCCTTCCACAGCCCTCCTTTCCCCTCCCAAATCCTCCCTTCCTCTTTACAACCATTCTCTCTTCTATTTCAATGTCATATTTTCCCCTCTTATTGTGCAGGTCTTGTGTAGGTAGAATTACCTACTGTGAAGTCATGAGTGTCAAGGACACTTGTGTCTTGAAGACAGTATTGGGAACACTCCTTGGCTCTTATATTCTTTCTGCCACCTCTTCTACAATGGTCTCTTAGCCCTGGAGGGTGCAATAAAAGATTTCTCGTTATTGTTGAACACTCCACTGTCACTTCTCAGCATTTTGGTGAGGTTTGAGTCTCTCCAATGGTTACTACCGTCTGAAAATGAAAACTTCTCCAAGCAAGAGTGAGGGTAGCATTAACACCTGGGCATAAACATAAGCATTTCCAGGGCAGCTTGGTGGGTATAGCAGTAGATTTTCTCCTAGGGCTTCTGACCTTCAAAGCTATAGGCTTTTCATTAGATTGTCAGTATGGATCAGGAACTCCCTCCTGTGGAACAGGCTCAAATAAAATAAGAGAACAGTTGGTTCACCACCCATAACAGACACACCACCATTGCACCAGTCCACAGCTGACTAACACCATTGATGACTTTTCTCCTTCAATAATCTGCATAGCTCTTTCCAGCATTCTAAGAGCTGGTCAACAGGGAGGAGGTTTCCAGCTCAGCTCCAATTTGATCTTTCAGTGACCTAGAGCCCAAGGATGTGGTGTCTTCAGCAATAGGGTCTTAACATCTAGTTCTGGTGGGAAACTAAGACACTAGCCTCGAATGTTTTGTGGGCATCAGGGGTTTCCCTGGCCAACAACTCACTGGAATGTATTCCACTCCTCCTGGCACTGAAGTTTTTCTAATAACAGTGACTTCTGGGCACAAAATTAACTACCTCTGCAAGATACTCTTTCCTAAACTCTTTTTTTTTCACATACAAATTATTAGCCAGCAAAAAGTAGGATTCTATATGCATTATTCACAAATCTTAAATTTTGATTCACTTTGCTCTCATCCCTCCTCTCCTTCCCTTCATCCCCAGTATTCTGCTTACATACCTGAGATACCCTCCCCTAAGGCCCTCCCTTCCTTCCTTCTCACATCAGCCCCTTGCTAGCTTGAGGTCTCTGCTACTGATTTTTATTACAACTCACTTAAAAACCTAAGCATTCAATCAAGGATCCACACATGAGAGAGAACATGCAGTGTTTGATTTTCTTAGCCTGGCTTGTCTCACATAGTATAATCTTTACCAAATTCATCCATTTCCCTGAAAATTTTGTGATTTTTAATTTAACAATATTCCTATAATTTCTTCATTTTTTTCCATCTAGAGATTGTAGTTCATACCTAACCTTTATTAATGCACAGCTTCAAATTCTTCCACCCAAATAGATTTTTTAATTATTCAGTAAATTTAGTTTGATAATTATATATGGTTATGTGTGTGTATTTAACTGATTTAATCACTTGGACACATATGACTAAAAATACATATTATCTTTGTATTATCAGGATGATGAGCACTTGGCTGCTTTAATACCACGAGAGCTAAGCATTTTTGACGGGTGTCTATGTCTTCTACTTCCAGAAGAAACTAGAAAGTGAGTATGCATGGATTAACTGGGAAAGATCTACCTCTGTGTAATGTGGGTGGGCACAGTCCAACTGGATAGGCCTTACCCAGAACAAAGATGCTCTCCCTCTCTCTGGCAGCTGGGATACGCACCTCTTTTGTATTTGAACATCGGAACCCCAGGATCTACTCACATTATCATCCCTTCCCCAGGTTCTCATGCTTTCTGCCTTAGCCTGAGAATTGTTGATTCTCTGAGGAGCTTTTGAAGTTGTTTTCAGCCATGCTCCCAGCATTGCCAGGGTCTCAAATTTGTAGATGGTCTTCCATGAGACTTCCCAGCCTGCAAAAATCACACATACCAATTCCCCCAATAAAGCTTCCATTCTCTCTCTCTCTCTCTCTCTCTCTCTCTCTCTCTCTCTCTCTCTCCATTATAAGATTTTAATTCACAAAGCTTGCTACAAAGAATGAAAAACAGCACATTCTTTTAATGGACACAAGAGGATAATATTAGGACAAAAATGCCTTCAAACAGGATCACATGGTAAAACTCTTGGCAACCCCTCACCCCCGTGAGCTGTGCCAGTGGCTTTTCTTTCAAGAGAATGACTCTTGTTCTGATAGACACAGACTGGTGTGCCCCAGAGTGATTCACTCACATGCTTTCTGCCTTGGTATCTGTGATGGTTGAGTTTTATTGTCAACTTGACCTTTTTAGTAACTTTTGGGTGGGTCTCTGAGGATGTTTACAGAAAGGCAGCCTCTCAGTAGGGGGAAGGATATAAAGAAGCTCAAAGAAGCTAGAAGTAAACATCCTTTTCTGTGTAGGCAGTGCAGGAAGGAAATTCCAGAGACTCAGGAAGCCATTAAGTCTGGGATAGGGTTGCAAGACCCCACCTTAAGCCTATATAAAGGGGAAGAAATTCCTTGGCACGCCCCCTGGCCCTCCTGACTATTTGCTGTTCTGTGTGTATGGTGATGGTGATGGGTTTCTCTTTCTGCTTGGGCCTGTGAAAGAGGGCCAGCCTCTTTCACTTTTATGGGACTTCCCCTTGATCTGTAGCTTAAATAAAAATACTTTCCTCCCCTAAATTGTGCCTGGTTTGAAGATTCATCCCAGCGGTGTGTGGCAGACTATGACAGTATCCCATAGTCACAGGCACTAAGTGAATGGAAAAGTTCCCTCCCGATGACTTCCAATTCAGTTAATAAAAGAAGGTATGTGCTGCTTATTTTATCCTCATTTTTGACAGGGGAGATCCATGGAATGAAAAATGTATGCCTCAGAAGACACTGGCTTTAAGCATATATATTAAATAATTCTCCCTTAACCAGCAGATTACATTCTCGTTCCTATCTCGTGCGCTGACCTTTATCACTTGAGAAGTTCTGACTCAGCAAGCATCTGTGAAAAAGAAACAAAAGACAATCTTTAGGTGCCAAGTTCTTTTATAGCTAATTTGTTAATACATATGGCCCCAATCCACAAGATGAATTATGTGAACACCCAGTGATTTCTGATGGAAACTTTATGAGAAGGTGAGATTTGGTGGAAGAAATAGCATTGGATTAAAGGAGAAATCTCAGATGGAAACTTTGAAGGTAACTTTAAGTGACACTAAAGTCATATGACAGTTACTTCAAAAAGCAAAAAAATTGGAAATACACAAATGCATCTATTTAACTCAGACACTCGTATTTCTCTTCCTTGTAGATCATTTTACTGACACACTAAGTTTCTAGACATCTAATAACTATGGCTTGATAGTAATTTTTAAATTAAGACATTAAAAAGAAAATAAAACAGTTTATTTTTATCTAACACACTTACTTGGTTGGTATAGCAATAAGGAAGATTGCTAATTTTTTGTAGATTTTAAAAATATCTTTATTATGAATAATTACTATTATACACTATGAGAAAATCTTGTGAATGTGTCCCTGTTTCCCTCCTCTCTGCCCCCTACCCACTGGGGTCCTTCCTCAGTGTTCATACTGGATCTGTCCATAGGTTAGGGGGTGTGAACCCACCAGAGGTAGACAGTTTTTCATTCATTTTTTTCCCTTTCCCCTTGTGTATTGTTGCTGAGTGGGGGTGATATCTCTGGCTATTCTACCCACCATGGCTCTTAAATTCTTTCCACCCCCTCATCAGCTCAGTTCCCTGAGTGTTGAGTCTGCTTTGTTGTTGAGTTCTTAAGCATCTCTGGAACTTTGCCCTGGGTTGTGATGGGTATCATCAGTTTCTGTCTCCATTCACCTTTCATGGGTTATCTGATTTGCTGTGGTGGTAGGTCTCTTGTTTATCTTGCTCCTTTCTCATAGGTTTCATTTGGGCCCTATATGAAAGGTTAGAGGTGGTTCATTTCCTGCCTGGATGTCAGTCATCATCCCATGTCTTTTTGGTGGAATTGGTTGTCCCTGGCTCTCTCACTGCCTTTTGAAAAATACAAACAGAATCTTCATGGGAGAGTGAGATCAATATAGGTTAAATGAGATAAACATGGCTAATTTGGCAATATTCTAATGGGTGTAGCCTCTCTGTAGATCTCTGGTAGTAGGAGTTTCCCTTTGGAGCCTGGATTCTTGGTCCCCATAGGATTTTGCCATGGATCCCAGTTAAGGGTTCCTTGTGACTAAGTGGATCTTTTAGCCAATCAGTAAAGTTGATTACCCTACTTGGATTAGTGCCACTATTGCACAGATGAGCATTTCTTGACTTGCTGGTCTCTTCCATATAGCAGTGTGTTCAGCATTGTTATTACAACTGTCTATATTGTACATCAGTGGTCTCTGCTTTCTCCAAATATCATTGACCAATTTCCCCTGGTAGCTCGTGCAACACCTTCCAATGTTACACATGTTATGATCTGGGAGCTGGTTACCATTCTGAATCTAGCAGGATCTCTTGGTTTTGTTTGATGACAGTGACATAGTGAATTCCAGGTTAGCCTGGGATAGAGTGAGACCCTACCTTGAAAAACTACAAAGAAAAAAAGATTATTTTTTTTGATATGAATAGGGTCAGTACATTTCTGCCCATTACAATAATATGGAATACTGTCAAAATTGTGAAATAATGACAAAATGTGATAATACATGTTAAATGCAGCTATTTATTATGCAAGTGCATTTTATAAAACTTTTAGAAATTGCCCAATAGCACAGATTTGGCATGCTGTGAGTAAAATGATGTGTTTCTTGTTCCATGGCATTATTTTATACTAGTATTTATTAATGGATAATTTGCTCTGTAATTTCACATTTGGTCAAAGTTTAATAAAAGTAAACCCTGATTTCAGAAACCTCTGTGTTTCATTGAAGAGATTAATGGTTGAAAAGATGGAAATACTTATTACTTAATTGATAAATAAAGAATATCTCTATCTATCTATCTATCTATCTATCTATCTATCTATCTATCTATCTATCTATCTATCTATCTATCTTTCTATCTTATAATGTACCCCATAAAGATGCAGAGGTAAAAATATTAAAACATTCTCTTGCTGTCAATAACAAAACTGTTACTCTGTCATTGAGTTTCTCTTTTAAATCTTAGGAGACTAAGACTTTATTATATATTAGAGAGGAAGGAGTAAGCCGCATACCAGCTGGAATACTCAGATATAGTACAAATAATAAAGTTTATCTTCAAAATATACTTCTAGAGCTCGCCATGATGGTTCGCACATTTAATTCCAGCACTTGGTAGGAGGATCGCCATAAGTTCAACGCTACCCTGAGACTACACTGAATTCCTGGTCAGCCTGGGCTAGAGAAAGACCCTACTTTGAACCACCCACCAAAAATATATAATATATATAATATATAATATATAGAAAAACCATGAAAAATGATTATGAAAAGGATGAACACTACATGTATGCCTTCAAGACCAATGTCTAAAATGTGGTTCAATTTATCAATAAATGACAATAGAAATTCATTTCCCAGGCTATTTTTTGTGGAATTAAATTGTAGATAACACTTTCTGACAAGACAGCAATATATATTTACTACTATATATATGAATATACTTAAAACTACAGAAGAAAAAGTCTCAACTACCATTTTGCTTTCCACAAGAAAGATAATTTTCTAGTCATCAACTTGGCAAATGTTATCATGATTTTGTAATCCATGTTTGATTTTCTGGATCCCCAAAGGATCATTTGGAATGACAGATCCCTACAGGAGACAATAGAACCATTTTTCCACATGTACTAAATTATTGCTTAGATTCTTCTCTGCTTGGATCTGATCAATAAATATGACATCCATGCATACCCAATGAAATAATTTTGAAGCCAGATTTTATTGACCAATTTGGAAAGATGGGCAATAGAGAACCCAGAACAGACTCAGCAGTATGCTTTGATGGCACTGAACCCGACCTTGTGAATGGAGGGGATGAGGGGAGGGCTCAGATGGAGAGCTGGGTCCCCTACCATGGGCAGGTCTGGCCATCTTCCTAGACTGTTCATAGTGGGGAATCTCAGTGCAATTTTAGCTTTTCTAGCCAGTAAATCTCCCTGCATCTGCCAGCTGAGCATTTACCCTTCACTGAGCATCCATGAGAAAAGTGTTTAGAACAGCATTTCATACCTGAAATCCTTTTAGATTTAGAACCATTGAATTTCAAATGAGAAACATTCACTCTACCCCATCATTTAACAGACAAGAGCAACGAAATTCAAAAGGTTAAGTGGATTTTCTAAAGTTTCTATTGTCTCTTTTCTTTATTTCATTTTGTGGACAAAGCCTAGACTTTCACAATGTTGAATCTGAATATTTTCATTTTCACTTCTGCACGATTTTCTCTCAAATAGATTATAGTGTTAAAATCTATATTAAAAGCCTCTTGCCATTTTACATGAGCTTTAAGAAAAAGTTTTAGCCTTCCAGAGTTTATTTTACTTATATAAAATATCCATTGAAATACACAGTAGAGATAAGCAAGAAGGGCTTCAAATAGACTAAAGGATTTGACATTTCAGGGCTTGAGTCTTAGGAATCAATTATGTGCAAAAAAAAAAAAAAACTGTTACTATGCCTGAACAATTGTAAGATCAAATAAAGCAGGGCTGTGTCTAATATCTATCTATGCTCTAGTACCTAACAATTGTGCAGCGTACAGATATTGGTTGTGCTTGTTGGGTGACTATGGGACTATTTAGTGATAAATAGTTGGAAATAAAAGCATACTCCTTTAAAAATATTTTGATTTATTTGTAAGCAGAGATAGATAGAGAGAAGAGAGACAAGGAGAATGGGCACACCAGGGTCTCCAACTGCTGCAAATAAACTCCAGATGCACGTGCCCCTTTGGGTATCTGGCTTTACGTGGGTACTGGGGAATTGAACCTGGATTGTCAGGCTTTGCAATAGAGCACCTTCACTGATGAGCAATCTCTCCAACCCAAAAGCATATTCTGAATACAGGTTTAAGATGGTTGGTGCCCTAACACTGCAGGGAAAGATGTCTCAACGTCTCCACAAGTCAAGGGCACATCACCACAGAACAGCTCAGGGTGATGGGAAGCTGGACACAGGGCACCAGATAGGTTTTCTGAGTGAAGAAACCCCGTAAGCATTAGGTGTTTCTGTCACTGGAAAAAGAAGCAGAAATCCCAAAATAGGAGGGAAAAAAAAAAACCTTGAATTAAAACAGAAAGAGGAAAGAGGCCTGTAATTTTTCTAATCAGATAAGAGATATTGGGGAGATGGGCTAGACTTCTGGAAAGACACCCTGGTTTTGTCATGCTTCCAAAATTGGCAAGAATACCAGTCACAGTTAGCAATAACAGACTCATGGGAGAATGTGAACATCAGTAGGAGGAACTTTTACATGCGAGGATTTCTGTTCTGCACACTATTTTAATGTTATTTTATGGGATAAGTAAGCAAAATGGTTTTTCTTTTCCATTGAACCCACAGAAAAAATCTGGAAGATCAAATTGGATATGTTTCATAAGAAATGAGAGAATATGGCAAAGCGAACAAACTCTCGAAGAAGTCACATTTGAGACATGAGATTACATATCTTTGTGACATGTGAGCGAGGTTAATATTTGAAAGATTAGATAGTAAAACTATCATTCAGATATATTTAAGTAAAGAACCAGAAGTTTAAGGACAGATGTGGGGAGTTAGTCTTTCTAGAGCAGGCAGAGTGAAAGGCAAAGGGATGAGAGGCTGGCCATCTTCCTAAGCCCTGACGATTTTGAGGATAAATATGTTCCCAGTCTCTTCTATCACTAGATCTGGTGTTGACAGAAAAAAAAAAAAAACGAAAATGAGGAACAGAAGTCCAGTCCATCCTAAGGGAAGCATGAGGCAAGATCTTGGAGTTTTAGGGGGCTGTTCCCTGGAAAGCTCACCCAAGGCCCTGGATGAAGTATTACAATGCCCTCTCTGTATGTTTTGGGGGAAAGTAAGGGTTCCCCTTACTTTTTTTGGTGGATTCTGCTGGATCTAGAAAATAAAAACCTTACATTTTACCTCAACTGATATTCTTAGCCCATGGATGCTGACATAAAATGTTTCCTACAGAAATATTAAGTTTAAGGGAAATGTTTGAGAGACGAGTCTGAGAGACCAAGCTTTTCATCATGTCTGGGTGCTGTGTATAAAAGCTTCATTAAAAATGCTCATGACTTTCATGAAATATAACCTTGGAAGGCTGTGAGATGCTCCAGACGTCTTTGAGACTGTCCATGAGGTTTTTAAAAAATGCCAAAAAGATATTGGGACTAAATGAAAAGGAAGGTCGGGACATAGAAAGCACCAGGACTACAAATTGATAAGGCTGAAGCGAGAGATCATTTATGCCTCTTCCATTTTTCTTTTAGAAGAGCCATAAAATCGAAGCAAATGAAACAATTTTAGACCTCATTTTCATAGAACATCATTTCTCCTGAAGATTCACCAAAGAGAAAAACAACTTACTTCATTCTCAACTCATGGAGAGGGGAAGCTCAACATCTCTGAGAAATACTCTCTCAGAAAACAAATTCTGAACGAAAAATGGAGTTTTATCCCTACATGTATATGTTCTTAACTGGGGCCAGTACAAAACTTATTATCCAAACGCACTCATGATTACATATGCACTTATATTTTTCTGTCTGTTTTCTATTTATCCCTCTGTCCATTTTCTTTAAGTCATTTAAAACAAGGCTTTGGTTTTGGGCTATGTAGATTTATATTCTCTTATCATTCACTTCATCATATGTCTGCTTTCCATTGTCTCTTTGTGTTGCTTTGAGAGAGTGTATAAGGAGATTCTATGGGATTCTTTTTTAGAAGTTATAGACAGTGAACCATGTAAAGGGAGACACTGTATTCCATTTGCCAACCATAAAGGAAGTCTGCAAGGTTCATGGATGCTGGCAGAAGACATGAGACTCTCAGATCAAGACTCAGGAGACACAGGAGGGAAATTCCCACTCACAACACAATGAGCCTTAGAGACTTTATGTTCTCATTGGATTCTTTGCACCTTCCCTTCCTCAGGAGGTCAGACATAAAAACAAGGCTGCAGCTCACAGGAAAGGGGGCTGTGCCTTGCTGAATTTGAGCGGAGGATTCTCTCATCAAGGCTGTTGGCTCACCTGCCTCACCTGCACTTGAGATTTTGCTTTTTATCCTGGATCCCTCCTTCCAATCCAAAGGGAAACTACCTCTATATCTCCCCAAGTTGTTTGCTTGACAAATTTTCTTTAAAGACAGTCCAGATCTAAGACCCTAGGGCCTTTCAGCAGAAAGATGAGCCAGTGATGGAAAACTGTCTCCCAGCAGACTTGTTTCTATAGCTCTGAACACTGAAGTTCTCAAGAATTCAGCTTTTTCACAGTTCAAGTGATAAATAGTTTGCCTGTCAGATTCCACAATGGTGTCTTGTCAGACAGTCAGCTCTATTTCTCTGTTGTTTTTACAGTCAGTCCTATACAGAGCCATTAATACAGCTTCTGTTTTGTTAACAGATTTAATTGCTCTTCACACATGAGTCATTATTTGGAACATCTTTTTCTCTTTTTAAATTTCATTCTTTTTCAGGCTGCGGGTCTATTCTTTTGTGGCTGAACGCTGGAGCTCCAGTTTTTGTTTTTGTTTTGTTTTGTTTTTCCCTGTCATCAAGCTCTGTCCCAGTTGATGAGTCTGTTGTCTGTGTTTTGGATCAGAGCTCAGTAGGTGAAAGTTCTGAAGCATCTGACTTTTGTCCTCAGATTTTCTCACGTTCCACAGCGTTCGACTTTCTTCCTTCAAGATCTCTCTGAGCACATATTGTTCATCTCATATCATTTCACAAATACCTGCCAAATACTGTACAGAAAAGCAACATCCCATAGATTCCTGAAGAAGGGTTTCATGTCCAGCTTCCAAGTAACACTTTTGTTTTCTGTATTCTTTCTTTTTCTGTCTTTATTTTTTTTAATTTTTGATCTTTTTAAATCTTTTTTTTAGCATGTGTATGATGCATGTGCAAGTATGCACATGCCATGGTGCAGATGTGCAGGTCATCATGCAGCCTTGAATGTGGGTCCTCACCAAGGTGGAAACCTTGTTAGAGGCACATGCCATGCTGGCTGGGGCATGAGCTGCCAGGATTCTCCAGTCAGCCTCCCATCTCTGGGTGCTCTGGGATCAGGCTTTGAGCCATCTCCTCAACCCTGCTTTTGTTATCCTTAAGGGAATGAGCAGGAACTGTACCCTCACTTTTGTATTGAGAGCATCTGAGCTGCTCTAAGAGGAACTCTTATCTGGATCTTTCTAACTTTTCTCAGAATGTCTTTGCAGTTATCTCTCAGAATCCAAAATACAGTTTTTATATTTCTACCTCAATATCCATTTTGTAGCCTTTACCTTGAATTCTAGATTCAGAAAGGGCTGCTATTTAAAGCCCAAGCCTCTAAAGAGTAGATAAACAAAGTAGGCTAATAAAAATTGTTGATGCATATCTTACGTGGATGATAAGTTGGTCCTAGACACCATTCAGATGGCAGAACTTCAAAGGTTGCAGGTGTTCACAGCTGTGGGAAAAGAAAATAGTCCCTCTTTCACAAAGCCCAGGGAGCCCTTTGAATAAAACAAAACAAAAATGGCAAATAATTAGTAATATGTACTTTTTGAGTTATTTCTTCAACTGTATCATTTCTTAAGCCAAACAGATTTATCAAAATGAAGGAATTTTGACAGGGAATATTATCTGCATATTGCCAGAGATGGAGAACTCACTTATAAGGAGTAAAGTGAATGAATCTGTCTATTTCCCTTCCAGTTTACACTATCCATCCTCCCTTGTTTTAATCTTGTTATTGAAAGATAAAATGGATAACTACAAATAAATCCCATCTTACCCATGACATTGGGCTACATTGAGTCAAGTTCGAATGTCACTCATCTGTGGAAATGGAAACATCAATGCCCAGTTTATAGGATGCTTTTTAGATCAATGAGACAGTAAATGTGCAGGTGATTGGCAAAATTGCTTAATGATGCTCTTCTCGCTCTCTTCTCCCTCCCTTTGCCCACCTTGCCTGCTGGCCACTGCATTTTACCTATCATCTGAATATTTCCTCTGCAACAGAGGATGTGGATGGAAACCCCTAGTTTTATGGTGGCTGAACTTGAAGTTCAATACAATTCTCAAAATGCATTCCTACTCAAGATAGAAAATGCAAGAGAGAAGAGGGGTCTGTTCTTAGTAGCACCTTTATAGGACAGAACGCCAATAGAGAAATTTAACCTGATGGGAATGTAAACTGAACTCCCCTAGACAAGTGGGCTGGGCTTCATTTCTATGTCAGGCTCAGAGGCTGTTTGAATGTGTTTCAGTCCAAACCGTAAACCTTTCAATGCATGTATCAGCAAAGAAAATCCAAGGTCACTCTTCAGTGGGGCATGGAAAGGAAGGGACCAATGAAGGTTACTCTGGAAGAATAAAGCAGGTCAGATCCCTTCATATGTATAATCTTACTTATCCAGTGGACTGTCAAGGTGAGGCCCAGGATATGAGGGGAGCTTGGCTCTCAGCTCAGGAGTATGGAGACTTGGAGGGCATGCAATGTGGGAAGGCACCAGGAAACCTTGAGCTAAAGAGTTAGAAGTTTTGAAGATTCTACATTTATACTCTTTTATAGGCTATTGGAAACACATGAAGTTTTCTTTAACTAAAATTGTGTGTGTGTGTGTATGTGTGTGTGTGTGTGTGTGTGTGTGTGTGTGTGTGTATGTGTGTACACACGAGGGTCTCTTGCAAAATAATGTCCATCCAGCTTTATGTGCATGGCTGGGGAATTAAACCTGGGGCCAGCATACTTTGCAAGTAAGCACCTTTGACTACTGTGCCATATTTCTGGCTCCACCGGAAGCTTTTGTGGAGTCTCCCTTATATTACACAAAAGACCTCTGACCTGTCTCTTTGGATTGGATCTCTGCTGCAATCCTTTCTCATAGACAACATGGAGACATTGCTGACAGGATCTGAGTCCATCAGCGGCAAAACCAACCAACCAACCAACCAACCAAACCAACCAACAAACAAACACCTGGCACCCTAACAAGTGACAATCTCAGCTGTGGTCTTGGAACTGAAAGGGAGATGGGTAGTATTATGAAGAGGTCATTAGACCAAAAGGCCCACAGGAGAGAATCTTAATTCTTATCTGCCACAGAGCTAGAATTGCTCAGGTTCAAGTGTTCAGGCCCAGCCCCTTCAGGGCCTTGTACCCAGGTGTGCTGACTTCTTTTGGATTCAGCTCCAGACCCAAAATTTAAAGCCTGGCTCCTCACAAGGCTTTTAAATACCTCTCAGCAACTTAGGTTTTCACCACCAGTACGGTTTTGTCTTTCCCAGCCTAGCTGCTTAGCTTATGTGGGAGAGGTGGGGAAGGGTGGAGAAGGAGGTGAACTTTCACAAGGGCCCTTAAACCATGTGGGTGCTCCTATTCCTTCCTTGGTCCACAAACTCACCCTTCTCTCTCCTGACTTCTGAATAAATGTAATGAGTTAATAATCATCCTTCTCAGCCTGGTTTATCCATTTCTTTGCTTAAAAGCAGGCACCAGCTTAGGCCTGGAGTTTCCACTTGAACACCCCCCAGGCTATTTACAACTGTCAGGTGGGGATGAAAAGTTTAAATTCATCATTAAAATGATATCATGCAGAAATCTCATGGAGGGTACTTAGAGCAACCTAAAGGTTCTTACGAATAAAAGCTTCTTATGGATGAAAGAGTTGATGTTAACACAAGACATGTGAAGGGCTGTTTCCAGTAATATCATAGACTCATATTTGTTTTACACTGAGCAATATATCTATTAAATTGCTTGCCAGAAACAAATTAACCAAATGTTCCGGGGCAGGGCTTAGGAAGTTACCTCATCACAATATCAAAATTCATTTTTTCGGAAACTCTTCTTCCTTTTCAACTCATTGGTTTTCTCAGAACCCCCTTCCTCTAGCAGGCACGCAGTGAACACCTTCTCTCTGAGAACTCTACCCCTGACATTTCTCTTCCCATTTTTCTTCTTCCATTTTCATAATCATTGAATATTCCCAGCCCTGAAACTTCTTATAATTTTTGTGTACCAATCGTCCTTCAGGCTTTCGTTGTTCAGGTTTTGCATAAAATTTTTATAGCGAATGTTTTTTATAAGTAGAAAGACTAAGAAATAAGCAATTTAGTAGAGAACAAATAAACCAGACACAGAGGAATTGCTCTTAATTTCTTCACTTAATTGACCTAAATCTTTTCAAAGGAAGCTTCCTGAAGCATTTTAGTTTCTGTCTCTAGCATAGCAGAAATGTGAATGAGAGCTAGAGATAAATAAGAGGCAAACGATCCTGAAGTCCCATGATGCCACCTGGTTTTGTCTTACCAACCTTCAGTGTCATATCTATTGACTCTGTGGGTGCTGGTGACTTACAGCCTCTGTCTGTCCCTTGTGTTTGTAATGAAGGCTCACTTGGTGGGAGGGATGGGGTGCGCAGGAAAGAAGGATGTAATTGTTTTGAGTAGTTTTCTGAAACACAGCACATCTTACAGGCATCCTTCTGCTTTTCCCATTTTAAAAGTACCATTTTTCAGTGACTGGGATGCCGGTGAGCAGAGCTTGATGCACATTCCTAAATAATGTGGAAAATCAATATCTGGTATCAGGGCAGTGCTTTATTTCTCAAGGTTTTCTCCTGGCTGTCACAGTTCCAGTGTAGACTTAAAATTTTTTTTTTCCATAAATCTCAGAAAGGCCAAACTACACATTCTTGCTATTTTGATTTTTATCAATGAAATTCTAATGGCTGTCAGAACTTTTCTTAACTAATGTTTCAGAGTTCAACAAACAAAATGACTTGAGGCAAATCTTGCATTAATGATGCAATTTTGTTTTGTCCAATGAAGCCTCTTTTCATTCATCTCGTGTTATGTATACATCCAGTGAAATATACATGGCAAGGACTCTAAGAGTCAGTGCTACTGCCCCCTGCCCCTTACCACAACCCCAATAAGTACTTCTCTGTAGAATCTTCATCAGCCGGATTCTGTTCTTGCTTCTCCTGAGCTATAGGTGAAGACAAAGACAGAGACACTTATTTTAATGAATCAAGTGTGTTGGCTGGTAAATAGAGTTGACCACGAGGATGGAAAGTCACAATAGATACAATTTCGAAGTTATAGTCTTGAGGCAGAATTCATTTTCTAGGAACCTTCATATTTCCAACTTTTAGAACATTTTTATTGAGAATTTCAATACAGGATGTGGTGATTGGACTCTGTTTTTGCCCATAAACTTAGGTGATTTGAAGGTTTAGTTCCCAGCCAATGTCTCTTTCAGAGGTGGAGCCTTGCTGGAGAAGGTGTGTTTCTTGGGGTTGTCTTTTGGGTGTGATAGCTCCCCTCCTTGACAGGGCTCATCTTATTCTCTTGCTACTCTTCCACCTGCTGTGGCAAGAAGTGATGCCCACCCTCTGCTCATGCCATGTTTTCCCCTTCCATCATAAAGCTTCCCCTCAAGACTCTCAGCCAAAATAAACCCTTGCTTCCCATCAGCTGCTTTTGGTCAGGTGATTTGTCCCAACAAACAACATGTAAGTAAGTGCAACTAAAACTGGAACCAGGAAAGTGGGGACATTACTGTTAGAAACCTGACCATGTCACTTTTGCTCTTTTGAAACTAATTTGTGAGTGAAATACGGAAGGATTGTAAACTTTGGACAAAGATGCCTTACAGTACTGTAAGCAGAGCTTAATGGACAATTCTGGTCAGAATTTGAAAGATCTTAAATTCAGGAGGAACTATGGATTGTGGAGGCCTGGTTTATGAGGAGATGAAGGCTTCACCCAGGCTGAGTTGGAGTTTCTGCGGGAGGCTAGCTGCATTCTTCCTATGTCCTAAGCATGTGAGCAGGGTTGAGTTTAGAAGACATGAACTAGCGTGAGCAGAAGGATGTGGCACAGAAAGAAATGTCAGTTTTGCCCCAGCAATGCAAAGGTAAGTACAACATATAAACACCTATATATTGATCATGTTCCCATCCTATTAATGGCTTTGGTCCTCCCTCCACACCCCCTTTCCACTGAGGCCCTTCTTCCAAGGAAGTTATTACTCTGTCTGATGTCTCATTATTTTTGTCCTTGCTTGTTCTCTTGGTCACAATGTTGATGGTATCAGAATTGTGCAGGTCTTGAGGGAGTAACAACAACATTGTTAAGTCATGAAGGTACCATCAGTACCTGTGCAGAGGATAGTTTCTTCAAGTACTCCTTCCCACTCTGTGGCTCTTACATGCTTTCTGACTCCATCTCCCCCATGTTTCTGGTCCGTTTAAATGCCAGTTATTCTGGGAGATACCCTATTGGATAATTTCATCTAAGGTACCAAATGATTCTAACCATTTTTTTCCTAAAGTATATTGTTTATCTTTAATAGGCATTCTAATTTATTTAATGTCTTCTATGGTTTGAATAAGTGTCCCCAAAGTCCTATATATTAAAACATTGATGCCTGAACTCTGGTGTCATGAGGGACAGCAGAAACTGTAGGAGGTGGAGCTACTGGATATAAGTTAGATCATTAGGAAAATGACTTGGAAGGGAATTTCAGAATCTGCCAGGTTCTTCTCCTGTTTTATTATTTATTTATTTATTTATTTATTTATTTATTTATTTATTTATTATTTGCTTTGAGAGAAGGAGAAAGGGAAAGTGGTAAATCTGTGATTATTCAGTATAAATGAGAGATTTTCCTAAATCCAAATAGTTATGTGGAGCTGGGGAGATGGCTCAGTCAGTAACGTGATTGCCACACAGCATAAAGTTTGGGTCCCTAGTGTCCACATAAAATCTGGGCACAACGGCACTTGCCTGCAATCCAAGTGCTGTAGAGATAGATAGCTAATAATGCCCAGGCTTCTCTGGCTTGCTGGTCTAGTGAGATCAGTGAATTACAGGTTCAGTGAGAGGCTCATTGGAGAGTAATTGAGGAAGATGCCTGATATGCACTCCTCACTTCTATCTGCACATGCTCACATGTATATTCACAACTGCAGATAAACATGCACACACACACACACACACACACACACACACACACACACACGCATATACACACATGCCCAGAGCTCCAGTGCAATCCTTTAGGGAGCAGTACTGATATAGCAGTACGAATACATACATACACACCACACATGCATCCATGCATAAAAATTGAGTCAAATCCTTCTGTTAAAAACACTTAAAGTAGTCAGCTCGTGTCAGGAAGATTCTTTTTTAACCTAAATATTTTATTGACAACTTTTATGCATATACATAATATATTTTGATCACATTCCTTCCCATTGCTTTCTTTTGTCCCTCTTCCCTGCCTTCTTCCACTGAACGCCTTCTTTTTGTCAACCAGTTCCTCTTCTATTTTGCTGCCATTTTTTTCCCTTCTCCGTCTTTCGTGATGACAAGTTGATGAACTCAATATGGCGCAGGTCATGTACAAATAACGACAACCGCTGTGAGGTAGTGAAAGCCACAGTGACAGGAATTCTTGCATATTTTTCTTCAGTAAGAAATGGAGTCCAGAGAGCCTGGCTGATTTCCCAAATAAACCAAAGGTAGATTTAATTCTAATAATGTACACCTAGTAAACAGACTGACTTTATGGATCCAGGGACAAAGTTAGCACCTCAGATATTTCACTGTGGCCGTGTAGTGGTGCAGGTCAACCCAGAGAAAAGCTTCATTAGTGGGTCTTAGCTGGGAATCCTGAGATGTTTCAGTCTAGGACAGACAGAATGGAAGGCAATCTAAATATATATATTTTCAGGGTCAAGAACACAGGAAAAGTGGAGACACTAAGAAGAAACTTGGTTAATGTCAAAATACAAAAACTGAGGCTCAAGAAAGAAGCAAGTGAGGGGACCAGAACTCAGATACCTGAGAAATGAGGACACATATAATCTACAAATTTGATTTTATGGCAAATCACAACCATATGGCTCCTTAAACCTTGTTTTAGGGACTGGAGGAATGACCTCCATTGGGTAAAGCACTTGCCTGCAAAGCCTAATGACCCTGGTTTGATTCCCCAATGCCCACATAAAGCTGCAGGCACAGAGTGGTCACACTTTCATCTAGTAAGATTGACTATTTGTCCAGAGGGTCTCCATATGTAGGCTTAATCTGGGATGATATTTAAATTCTTGTTCCAAGTCTGTATCCCAAGAATATGCTTGAATATATGTTCTTTTATGAAGCTTTCCAGATAATTCCATTGGTCATCCATAGCTAAAGACCACTGCTCAAGATGTTTACCAGGATGAATAAAATGGTTAATGTTAAATCTTTTTAAAGATTTTTTTTTCTGGGCTGGGGAGATATCTCAGTTATTAAAGTAATCATCACACAAGCTTGAGGCCCTGAGTTCATATTCCCAGCATGCACATAAATGCCAGGCAGGCATATGAATCTACCTGCAATGCTAGCACTCAGGAGGCAGACACAAGCAATCATCAGGACACACTGGTTAGCCATACTACCTGAAGTAGTGAGCTCCGGGTTCAATAAATAAGACGGAGAGTAGTTAGAAGGAAACTTAGTGCCAACTCCTGGCCTCCACACACAGGCGCACACACACATCACACACAAATGCACATGTAAAAAAGATTTTTCTTCATGACAGGATCAAAAGATTTGACTATTTAAAATATAAAATGAGGGCTAGCGATGT